>WBMY01018697.1:395395-419218 GCA_013397315.1 Donacobius atricapilla
ATTGATTAAAAGAAAAAAAAAGTTCACACTTGCAGCCATATGGTAATTTCTTCACTAATAGTGTCATGAAAATAGTCTTTTTGAAGGGTAAACTAACCTTTCACAGGCTGTAATTACTGTCCTAGGCACAGAAAATTCCCTTGTATACATTATGGAAATAGGCCTGTTCCAGATGAATAATGTAAAGGTTTGTTTGGAAAAGTAGGGAGATTAACAATGCTGCTCTCCTAGGCTTGTTGCAGACATGACTTCATCTACAGCTAAGGCTTTTTTTCTAAATATTCCCTCTCTCCATTTCTTATTTGTGTTATTTAATATTTGTTTAATATTATTTTCCAAGGAAATATATCTTAATGTAAACTCTTTGTTTCCCTTTCCCTTTCCCTTTCCCTTTCCCTTTCCCTTTCCCTTTCCCTTTCCCTTTCCTTCCTCTTCCAAAAAAAATCTGTTTAAAATAAATGTGTTACAAATTTAATTCCTATTTTCACACACTTGAACATAAAAACAAAACACAACAAAGATGAAAATTCATGTCAGTAGAACTGATGAGAGAATCTGAACCAAAATAACTGAAAAAAGTGATGTCTGCTAGTATCACACAGAGGGTTAAGTACATCTAAGGCTTATGAAGTTCTGGATAAAGGTAAGTGCATTAGCTTTGCTTTGGTCTTTTGGGAATGCAAACAGATTGGTGAGAAAACTTTTGCAAGTTCTTTCAGTAAGTCATGAACACTGGTGGAAAATAAAATACAGGGCTGGCCAGCTTTTAAGTTTAACTCCAGACAACATATACTCCTTATCTTGGCTGATTGTTGATTTTCAAAGACTCACTTGAAATGTTAACCCTTCCCTTAAGACTAATATACAATGACTGGGTTTAAATTTTTTCCTAAATACTGAAATTTAGGTGGATTTTTTAACATTTTATTTGTCTTTATTTTCAACATATACTGTTAGCAAGGTTACTGCCAGCTGTCTCCGAACAGCTAAGTTGGCAATATGCTCACATTTGGTTTGGATCCCAAGCTGAGAGAAGTCTTGCTACTCCTCAAGTATGTTTCCCGATTTCCTAGGAAGACAGCTGGACTTATAAACTGAAATTATTCTTTTTTATTTCTGGTCAGAAATTATGCAGAATGTGCCACTAAAGGATCTGCCTTTGGTTTGATCCCCAAAATCAACAAATCAACATTAAGCTGACTTTTGGGAGAAAAACAATAGTAGAACTACTTCTACTGGAGGGTCAGAGGGAAAACCAAAATTTCCCACAACAATTTAGAAACCATAGGGGTAAAAAAATAATGTGTGAAATATGTCAAAATTATTCATCAGGGAATTGCAGTGTTAGGATAGGAAACCACTCCTGTTTGACTGAAGACAATGCATCAGTTTCTTCCTTTTGTTTTACTCATTGAGTTGAAGCTAGAATACAAACCCCAAATATATTACTGAGCCTTTCAGATGTATCTTGCCACTTACAGAAAATCACTGCCATTGCCTAAGGAAAACTCAAGGGCTATCCAGACATAGACAGGAAAATTAAGCAATTTACAAACAATGGTCTAAATACTGATTGTGGATCAAGTTCATTTTATGTAATGAATTCTACTCAAATCCAGCAGAAAAGGTTTAATCTTATTAGTACAATTTCTTGATAAATTGCACAATTTTAAATTGCAAATGATCATGTTAAAATGAGGAGTGACTTCCAGCAATCTAGTGAAAAACTGTTAGTAAAATGAAAACTCAGTAAATGGCTCCATTATCTTCTGTCACAGTTCTATATGGATACAGTGAATTTATAGAAGAAGGCTTTTTCTTTTCTTGGATAGATGTAGTGATCAGAAAGATTGTTTAGGAATGAAATAAATTTACTTTTTTTTAATTTGGTGAGAATTTTTTTTCTCTGTACAGAATGATTTCTTATGTCTTTCCACCTTGGGTTTTTTTTTTCTTTAATTTTTAGTTTAGGGGGTAAACCAAGTTAAGTAAAACTCCTTTCTGTCAGCAGACATGCACTGAGACATGTTCAATACTCTTCATATTCATTACTACCTTTTTCTTTCTAAAAGCCAAAAAGGTTCAATTTACTTTACAAGACTATAATCTGTTAGTCTTTGCAGCTTCTGATGCTTGATAATGGGTTTAAAAATAACAAAGTCACTAATCTCTGAACAAAACAATTGAAGTTATCTTTGCAGGCCATGACCTGCTAAGAGTTGAACTAATTTAATTGCCCTCTTACACTTGCTAGAATCTCTGTGTGCATGGGTGAAAGTAAGTGTGTGTGTATGTGTGTGTGCCAAAGGACCAATCCTACAAAGCAATTAGATAGTTAATGGAAGTTCTCATTGCATGTATTTCTATCCTCGACTTATGATTCTATGATATTTCAAAATGTTAATCGCTATCTTCCTTATTCACTTTGTAATTGTCCTCTTATTATGTTGCATCCACTTCATTTTTATAATGACCTTTATGCACTGCAGATGCAGATGAGTTAGTTTCTTCCCCTGAACGACAAGAATGAATAGTGCTTTAAATAAATGATCCAGTCTAGATCAGTTGCAGATGCAAATGGAGATCCTGTAGCTGGTATTATTTAAACAGCCACATGAAATCTGTATCTCTCTAAAGACCCTTTAAGGAGCTACTACTTTTCAAAAGTGATTTTGTCTACTCACTTACTGCCTTCTCAGCTCCTTTAGTCATGGTCCTCAGGATGCATTTTGTCCAGAAACATTCATTTAATGTATTGCATCTAAATTTGAAGCAAAAATTCACATAAACTGGCAAAACTCAGTTTAAGAGAGCAAGTGAAAATCAGAGACGTCTGTTACACTGACAATCTACTCAGTCCAGCTTTTCTGTATTACCTTCAGAATGAATTGCTCTTCTTCCCACTCTCTGCCACCTAAAATGCTTCCCTCAAGTTACTCAATAAAATGTTCTGCTTTAAATTTAGTTTCTATGCCTCGTAGAACATTATTTAGCACAGCTCAGTAGAGAGACAAGTTTCTGTAACATATGGTACCACTGTGCTTTGGCAAAGGTGTGCTGACATGCTTCTGCTTCCTCAGCAATGGTTCACGTTTAGAGCCACTCACTCTTGTCTCTGCCCATTGATTGGCTTCAGAGCTATCTGGCACAGTGGAAGATTTGTAGAATCATTCCATAGTATATACAATTGAGGGGTTTGTGTGTGTGTACTGTAATGCAAGAATGAGTTTAGTCAAGCTTTTGTATGTGTCAGGGTTTTTTTGATAGGTTTTCCTGGTTTGTTTGTTTGTTATGTGCTTTAGTTCAATTTTTTAAATCCTTTAAATTCTTCATTACACAAGGAAATATTATTCAGCAAAAATACAAAAGCATTTTCCGGTACAAAGACTGTAATTTAAAAATACATTTGTTAATGGAAAGGGCTACTGCCCACCTTCCCCCACCTTTTCAATTTAATTCAAACATATGTCTGGACTTGGCTCAGATTTTCCAATGTCATTCCTACTTGGGCAGAAACAAGTAAAAAATGTTCTTTACCAAAAGAAAATGTTTAATAGTCAGTTATAAGTAAAACCAGGAAGTTACAACAAAACCTGAGCTGAGTGAACTGATTCTGCAAAGCCTCAAATAGTGGAAACCAAGCCTTAATTTTTGCATCAAAATATCAAAGCAGCTGGGTTTCACTTGAAAAGTTTTGAATCCTTTTGGCAAAACCTATTCTATTCTCTATATTTGCTCCTATATGTGCTCATATATATTTCTTTTCTGAGCAATAAACACATTCTTTTCCTCTGGACAGAAAACTTTAAACCCCATGGTTGCAGATTCTGAATCCTGACATTTTGAAATTTCATCCCTGTGGCAGATGGAATGGTTGCTTTACTCAGAACCATGGATTCATATATGCCCTATCCAATCTTCAGAAAGGCGTGAGAGTAGGATGCATGTTGGTCGTCTGCTTTCATCTAAGTCCAGCACACAGTTATCTGGTCCTCATTATTGCTCTTACTTTTCTGGGCAGCTAAAACTCAGCCTTTAGATGTAGCCCCATAGAAAAAAAAAGTTTGGGGTGTATATAAAGCCACTGCTGGGGCCTCATGTTCAGGGATGTACCTGAAGTGTTGTCTCCAGGGAACAATGTTCTCTGAAAACTGGTCTGCCACTCTGTCTTCAGACACAGAGGCCTGATTTTGATAAATAGTACCTTAATCTTGCATTTAAATAGTATGTTCTGTTAGTGCGGGGTCCCTCTAATTTGTTTGATTTGATGGTACTTTTTGTGATTCACAGTGTAAATCTTAAATGTTATTGATTTTCAAAACAATATGCATAATCATTCGATGTTCAGAAAAAAATCTATGCTGAATAGACATTTGCACTTAAAGTTGCAAAAGATCTCTACGTGTTAAGATGTAAAGATGGATATATAACCTGTTAAGTCCTGCCTGAATTTACTGGTATATTTTCACAATCTTTTAAAATTTTGTGGTCAGAAAGATTTTTATCATGATGGTTAATTTTTCCTTTTCCATCTTAGTCTTCATCTCCCTTTAACTTCTCTAGTCCTTTTATCCACTCCTTTATTTTTCAATTGGTTTTCTTCTACATTTTTCCTTAAAAAGTATTTCTTTAAAAAACCAAAACATTTTGTTTAACAGTAACTAGCTGTAGAATGTTTTGTCTGGTTGGTTCATTTGGGATTTTTTTCTTTTTTTTGTGGTTTTAGTAATGGTTATAAGTGGAGAAAAGAGAGATGTTTTCTTTGCAAAACCTTTAACTAAGTTTCAGTATTTTTCTTCTCATTGTCTGAGTTCTAAACATGTGCTATTTATTCCAAATGTCAAAAATATTAAAATTTTTATCTAACCTTAAACCCTTAAGGGAGATTGAACCATTATAAAACCAGAGGTCAAACTGAACTATTGATGCTGATTGTGATGACAGCACTGTTTAATCAAATTCATTAAATGACATTTCATCTGGCAAGGGCTAGGCATTACAGTAATGTGGAGCAAAACAACTTTAGAAAGAATAAGAAGGAGGAGTCACAATATTGATGAGAATAGCCATGAATCCTCATTCACTGCAGGAAATCAAACCTTTTTTGTTTGAAATTCTGCTCTTGCTTAACAGGAGGAAGTGCACAGAGATAAATGCATTCACAATTTGGTAAATGTATATGGAATTAAAGACCATATTTTTCTTATCCCACCAACAAGTGGGAACAAGGTATGCAAAAGGCAGATGTCCCTCTCTCTCCAGAATAGTTTAGATGTAAGTTTTCTGTCCTAGAAAGTCTTGTAAACTCTGAGAGAAGAGGTCAGAATTTGAAAGTTTAGAAACAGATGCAAACTTCAGAGCCATTGGTAGTCTCCATATATCAGGCTGGCTGTGTAAGAACAGAGTGATAGAACCAATTCTCCTTAAAACCAACTACCTTTTTTTTCTATTGGGTGTAAGTGAAAGTGATGCAGGAGTTAAATAAAATTCATGCTTTTAATAAGGAATGCTGTTAAATTGAACTAGGACAGAATCTTTACTGTTGTCTGTCCATAGGCCAAGAAACATACTTTTGAGGAGCATTACAGAATCAGAGGATCAAACAATTAGGCTGGAAAAGACCTCTGAGATCATGAAGTCCAATCTATAGTCAACTAGACCATGGCACTAAGTGCCATATCCAGTCTGCCCTTGAACAGCTCCAGGGAGAGTGATTCCACCACACCCCAGGGCAGCCCATTCCAAAGTTTAATCACCCTTTCTCTGAAGAAATTCCCTCTTATTTCCAACTCGAACCTACCTTGGTGCTCTTGTCCTGTCCTAGTTGCCTGGGAAAAGAAGTTGACCTCCACCTGGCTACAAACTTCTTGTGGGTATTTACATATTTATTTCAAAACTAGGGGGGAAGAAATCTTCAGAACTGGGAAGGCCTAAACCTACACCCATACTTTGGACCTTTCAAAACCTGATAATCCTAGTTTTCCATTCAGTAAGAAATATTAATTTATTTTACTTTGCCAGTGGAAAGGTATCTAGAGATTTTTCTAAAATTCAGTCAAGAATGCTTTGAAACAAGGACCTTTCCTAACAACAAAGCTGAATGAAAGTTTTCTTATGAAACCTCTGAAAAGAATCTTATAGATAGGACTCCATTCTGAAAATCATGCTCATCTCTGTAAAGTGTAAGTGATGAAACGTGAAAAGTTAGGACTGTCTCTTTGTTCCTCTATCTCCACTATACAGCAGAGCATACAAAATGGCTACAAACAGACAAAAACACTTTTTTACTTCAGACAGTACTTTCCACTTTCCAGGAGGTTTCCCACATTCTTTCCATTCTGCCTTTGAGATGAATTTTGCGTTTACATTTTGGTATAAAGGTTTGATTTTTGCATTAAAATGGCTGTGCACTTAAGGTTACCTACCTATTAGCTGAAGGGTAAGGGAGAAAAAGGGAACTGGTGGAAAAGAAAAGGTTACCCCAAGGTATGTGAATCTTGCTGCGGAATAGTTAGTAAATTAGATCCTGTTTGTTAATCCTTAGTTTGAGGATTATATAAGAAATTATATAATAAATTATAAATTGTTTGGGGATGATATAAGAAACCTGCACCAAAAACAATACTCCACACCATTATTACAGTAAAATTAAATGTACGTGAAACTTCTTTCTGTCTGTAGTACATTCATCACACCATTTATCAAGAAAGGCAAGTGTAGCTTGCAGCCTACAAAACAGCCTATTAGGCAGCCTACTCATTGTGAGTGTCAGATGACTTTCTACAGTATGTACTTTCCACAATATATTGCCCACTGAAATAATGAATTTATGGTAGTTATTTCCCCCCCCCAATATATCCTATGCACTACATTAATAAAATTTTAAGTGATTGTTTGGGGTATTTACCTTTAAAATGTTTGACACAAGAAGTATTAATTTTGCATGCCTGTTTGTACTGTTTCAAGTTTTAAGTGGAAAGAGAAGTATAGGCCTACTGCAGAACCCAAATCCTGATCTGAGTTTCATTTGGACTGAACCCTTAGAGAACTTTTTAGGAGATATATGGGTAGGAGATAAAGTGATTTGTAAGTTTTGTTATGAAGTCAATTGCTAGAAGAAAGCATTTCAGTATTTTGTTACCAGGAGGTAAAATCCAAGGGTCACTATAAGCATTTTATAGGATATAGATTTTAAAATCAAACAGGTCTTCATATTTTGGGGCGATGATAACACACCAGATGAACCTTGCAGCTGGCAGAAAAATAGAAGGCAAAGGGCAAATCAGTCAAAATGTTACAGAGCTGTAGACTACAGAAACTCACTAAACATATAACTCTTGCCTCATAGAATGTGTAGGATGGGCAAAAACCAAGCTAAAAGCAGATATATATATAATATTAAACTTTAAAAAATTAGTGGTGTTATGAACTCATGCCACTACTTATCATTTGTTTCTTGCAGCCATCTTAAAAGACTTAAATTATCCTTTGAAGACATAGGTCAGATTGGTCACACATAAGACTCTGTTTCCTCTCCATAAATCACAAATTAAAGGTTAAAATCAATTTATAAAAATGATGATAATTATAGTAAATATAAGCAGAATACTTAACATTGTAGAAAGTTTTGAGCAAGGTAGTAAGACTAATGAAAATTAAATAATTTGTTAAAATCAACAGGCTATTCATGTCCTATTTTCTTTCTTTTCCATGTGGAGTCTTTGAGATGTGAAAGTAACCTAGGATTTTTTAATCTCTTGCTCAATAGGAAACATCTTGTCAGATGGGAACCCCTCTGATATTACATTCTGGACTGTTTAAATTGATGGGAAAACAAAACACAGCAGGAGCAAAAGATCCCTCCCATTTAAAAGTAACATTGGAGCCCAAATGAAGTAATAGAGACTACCAGATACTAACCAGGATCACTATATTACATAGATTCAAGCCTTAAAGCCTGTGAGGAGACCACTTGAGCTGTCCCTGTATTTGCTTCCCCCACTTCAGTGTGGAAATACATTCTTGCCATTAGTCTCCTGAATTTCCAGCACTAAATTTTCTTAGTGAACTCTATCCTTCGATTCCGTTGCAACATTAAACTTGTGCTAAGATTAAAAGAAGGAAGTAAGTAAAGATGCAGTGAATTCTTCACCCTCACCTATTATATCATATATATATATATATATATATATTTATAATAATGTCGAAATTACATTGAAAACTCAGAAGAACCTGGGCCTTTCACTACCAATATGATGGGTCTCCTTATGATACCATAAAACCTCAATGACTTCAAAGGAACTGTAAAATATTCTCCCTGGATAGTAAGTACTGTGGGATAAGGAGCATTTTTTACCATGAAAGTATTGTTTATTTTCTGTTAAATAGTGGCAGTACTGAGACACCAAAGGCTGAAATACCAAAGCACAGGAGACATGAGAAAACTCCCCTGCTCTCAGAAATTAATTGAAAATATTTTTGAAGAAACTTTAAGAATTATGAATGCAATACCTACATGATTATCTATCCCTAAATGTCTCCTTTATTAATTGCATGAAAAGTTTAAATTTTGTTCTTTAGGCAGTAGAGAAATAGAATAGCTTATTTTAAACACCTACTCCTTCTTCAAATGAAGAACAGAATGTTTTAAATAAAAATATTTATGAAATTTTAAGACTTTAATTCCTTTTATGTGGCTAAATATTGAAATAAATATTGACATTGATAACATTATATGAAGAGGTAAGTCTATGTCAATATTTTCTTCATAGTTCATATTTCCTACCTGAAATAAAATGTGAATCTTTGTTGGTGGCAGTTACTTGTAACAACTGATTGCAGTATCCGAAGAGAAGCAAAAAAAAGAACATAATGTTAAATATCCCATGCATTACTGACAAGGTAAATATGCAATTGGAGAGGAGCCTAAGATATAAGCTACTATACATGCCATCACATAAATAATCCTGATGACAGTTTAATTTTTGATAGATATTAAATTATACTTAGTTCCCTAGCCACGTAATGGTCAACAGATCTCTTAAAATGCTTTCTTGAATGTGTTAGCAAATATAATGTGGGCTTCTTATGAGAGAAACTCAGAAAATTTAAATCTCAATCACTTATTTAATGTTCAGGTTTTCCAGCATTGTGTCAGAATTTGAAAAGTATTCCAGAAAATATCATTGTCTCACATTTTTGGTATTTCATTATACTCATCTGGGCAATTTGCATAGTAAGCTATTTATTATCCGTGAGTAGGAATATCAGTATTAGTCATTTAACCGCATTTGAAAAATATAGGCTTTCTTCTTGCTACTATTCTGGTAGAGGCAAATAATTTCCTCTGGATGATTAAGGAAGTGATTGTGCCTGCAAAGCAGATGCCTAACGCTCTACCAGACATTAATTATATGATGGAAGAAGTTCATGATGGTATCATTTTCTCTTTCTAAACTCTTAAATACAGAATTTGTTCAATATGTTTTGCTCTTCAAAAACAGTATTCTCAGAAAACTCTTTACGCTTCCTCCTTGTAATGAGCTCTCCTGCTACTTGTGACATCAGACTATCATTTTGTCTTTGTGACACTGTCACTGTACAGAAGACTGTGATGGCACCAGAATAAGTGGTTTCTGTTAGAGGCGCTGGAGGACTGTGGGTCTAGTTATGGCTTTTGTTGACCTGGATTCAGATCTCTGTGCTGTGCCTCTGGGATGACCTCACTGCAGTCAACATTTCTGTCATTATGTGCATTCACATCACTAAATACTGTGTTGTTTTATTCCCCAGTGTGGAGGCCCCTTGAGCTGCAATGTACATCTGTGAAAAATGAGCAAATACAAAATTTTACATGTATTCACATTTTACCACATGAAAATTTTATGACTAAGCACTTACAGCAGATTTCACCTTGTTTGACTTTGGTTATGTGAAAATTAAACATCTATTTTAATCTGGTGATAGGGTAATGTATTCCAGGTTAAAATGAGTCTCTTATGCAGGTAAAATGGACAACTACCTGTGTGATTTGTCTGTCTTTCCACTACACACAGCATTAGCCTTGATGGCAAATTAAAAGCTTGGTATTTAATCTTGCTTAAGTTTAAAGGCTGAAAGTTGGATGGCTTAACTTGTCATCACCCTAGGCTCAATGCACAAGGGCTGAATATGGATAACTCTATCCTGCAGGAGTTTGAGTTAAAAACATAATGTTTAAACTGTCATCCTGTAATATACAACAGGTGTAATTGATTATAGGAGCAGCTGAGCCATCCGCACTCCTGATTTTTTTGAGCCTTGTTTTAAGAAAGCTGCTAATCAAAATGTCTCTGGAAACTGGAAGCCACTGTTCCCATCTAGAAGTATAAAAATTTAGCCACTAATGTGTCACTCGTTTTAAGCACAGAGTCTTAATTATATCACACCAAAAAGTTGTTGCTGAGTCATAACCAATGAAATAGTTCTTACATTTTTTTTAAGAAAAGAGAAAATTTCCTAAACCTGTTTTTATTTTCAAAATGAAATGTGTAATAACATAGATATCCTGAACAGAGTAAGCCTTCCAGAAACAAGAAGAACTGCTAAAGTCATACTTGGAGATCTTTTTCCCCTCTCTGCTTTCCTAACTGGAGCTCACTGGCCTTTGTAGCACTGTAACACTAGGGAGCACACTTTCATCAGGAATTATGCTGTCTGCAGCATCCACCGAGGCTGAGAGATAGTAATTTCAGCACATCAGCAGTTGGGCGGCAGGCCAACCCTTGCCCTGCTGCACAGAACGACAAGGGATGCAAAGATGACAGAGTTAATGGTAAACAATGACAGATCTGTTGAGAGTCTGATGGGATGCATCTCTTGTTTGTTCATGTACAGTACAGGAACCAGAGCTATTTTGTTCAGGGTGTGCTTAGATGCCTATTTGAACTCTTCACCCCACTTTTTACAAATCAGACTTAGCAGAGCAACGAAGAGGTTTTTTTTTGTGAGTATGAGACTTAGAGTAAGCTCAAAAGTAGGATAAGCAATTCTTAGAGAAGAGAGAAAATTTAGTGTGTACTTGCTCTTCAATTTTATCTATTCTAAAAATTTCCTTGTTCTTATTGACCAGTTAATAAAACCTTATTGTGTAATTATTACTTCCATTAATCAAGATATTTGTCTCTAGAATTAAGGGTGCAGAAGGACAGAAAGGAATTCTGCCTTTGGAGTAGCTTTAGACTCAATTTCCTTGAAATAAGAACAGTTACCATTTAAAATGCACAAAATTATTCCTTTCTTCAATATTTTCCAAGCAAATTTATTTTCTTATTAAATCAATTTATCTGCTGATTTATATTTTGATATAAGCCAAATGTGTTTATCTTGTATATTGTGCCATTGCTTTTAGGGAGTTTAAATTTAAAGTCAATATTACACATTTTATACTTCTGATACACTACTCTTTATTTTGTTATGATGACCAAGTTTGTTTTTTACTAGACTGAGAAGTTATAGGTTAATTTTAACTTGTGTAACTTTCTCATGATCACACAAAAAGATGTCTGGTAATCCTCACCATTTATTATGTAGAAAACTTGTCTTACCAGAAGATATGTTGCACCAGACAGTGTTAGAAATTACTACTACTAATAGTAACAACGCCAGCAAAACAACAACAAAAACAAACATTGCAAAACCTTTCCCAGAACTTCAGCTGAACAGCTACCCTGAATCAGATCTGCGGTTCATGCAGTCCACATTAATGTCTTTTTCATTAGCTTCATGGAAAAGTTTAATTTAACATGTAGAGAGCAGTTGATAGACAATCAGCTTAAATTCAAAACAATATTTCAAGTATTTCAGGTGTTTCAGGCTACTGATTTTCTTTGTAACATTTTCTGCTTTTCTCCATTTACGCAACATTGCCTGTCACCTTCTGTATGCTGAGGTATGGTGAAACAGAACCTTACTGATTTGGTTTGTGTAGTGAGAAGGCTGAAATATGTAGAGCAATGTATTAGTCCTTCAGATTCTCCTGTCTTTAGAGGACATAGGCAAGTATTTTTATTCTCTGGTAGTGAGCAGCCCTCTCCCAAAGGATTAAAGTAGACTACTTGGAAAGATTCTGCATATGAAACAGCCATCATCTACTGCTAAATTAAGAATGCCAGAGCTACCACATTCAATTAAAAAATTCCAGTTGAGAAATTCTGGTCTTCAGGGGAGTAATAGGGTATGTGATCATAGAATAGTTAATTGCCATTAGGAGAACTGTATTAAGTCAGATTATGTAGCTGTTACTTTGAGTAGAACTTGCCTGAAATGAAACTTATAAAGCATTATTCCTCATAAAATCAAGATTGGGCTACAATTCTAGAAGCACAACACCTAATCCAAAATACGATCAAGTGAAAATCTCAGACCATAGAGTGAATAAATGTAAACCATTGATAACATAGCTGCACCATGAGTTTTTAAGCAGAAAAAGCTTCAGTGCCTAAAAATCAATGCATTCTCTGCAGAGAAATAGATTCAGATTAGCAGTGATTATTTATCATATTGACTTTATCTGAGGATATATCCCATTTCATAAATATATGCTTAGTATTCCTGTTTCATACTTGATCTGTTGTGGTCTTCCTACTATTCTGTGAAGAAACCATTATCTGCCTTTATAAGTTTCCTTTGTTTTTATGCAAAGGTACAAGGAACTTCTTGGGAGACTCGTCATCTGCATGGAAGAACTCCAGCCTGTGGTTTGGGGCTCTTTTTTGCTACCTGTAAAATGACATCAGCCCAAGGTCGCGACTACTCAATGGGGATCCACCACATGAGGATCTACTTGCACGCTCTATAAAAGCTAGATGCTCCTCTAGAAGGCTTTACAGACTAAAAGGACTGAGGAGTTCAAAGACAGGAAAGGGCTGAGATAGCTCACCTGCCTGGTGAAAGGTCAGTGACAGAGACAGATGCAATGACTGGAACCACCAAACACTGCTTGAAATTCAGTAAACTGTGCAGAATATAGTCAGTGTTAACACTTCCTCTTGAAATTTATTTAACTTCAAAGCCTTAAAATCTAATTACTTAAACTTTTTATGTAAAACATAGAAGACTGAATTCAAAAAGGGCAAAATGTTTTGCTAAATAGTCTGCTAATTTCAAAACTGTGCCAGATTTTACTATTCCTTAAGAGTAAAACTCTTAAATATTTATCCTATGAACAATCCTGCTAACTGATAAGACTATACATACAAATCTGGAATTATGTATTTCCAAAATGCTCTAGTCACTGTATTGATGATTCCATATGTAATGAAAATAAGGTTCACTGACAAAATTGTTCCTTCTGAAAGTGGGAAATGTAAAATTAATTTAAATAGTGTTTCATTTTCCCTCCTTTTTCCAGAAGAAACCATCTAAAGATATGCTAACTGATGTGTGTAACTTTTGGCTTGTAAATGTTGTGTGTTTTGGAAGCTGAAGAGATATGCCTATTTAATAAGGGTTATAAAGAAGATTTAAATTCCTCTCACAAGGGAAAGGTTCTGCTGCCACAGGTTTATCCCACATGCAAGCTTTTCATTCACACAAAACAGGGAAAATTCCCAGAATAACTCTGAGTGAAATGAAATAACTGAAGAAAGTAAGTCTAGTGTAAGGTTAGGAAATACTGCATATTTTATGAAAAAATAATAAAAGGTAAAATTCTAACATCCTGTCATTGGTCAATGGAAAACAGAAGTTAATAATCAGTTAATTCCCAGGTTTCTCTTTTGTTCCTTGCCTTCAGAATCAATCAATCAATCAAACAAACAAACACCATCATATTTTCAAAACCTACTGTAATCCCCAAATCAAATATACCATCAGGAAAGAAAGATGTATTTCCCCTGTCATTTAAAAAAATGGTTACTAAATATAGAAGAATTCCATCTGATCTGTGTCATACTTTTTCACTGTAGGAAAAAAAACTGATAGAACTCTATTTGGGTCATTCTGTTTTATACAAATATTATCTACCATATAAAAGCTACAGTGACTTTTATTGTTCTTGTCTTCTCCAGAAATCACTTAGCATTTTCTTTGCTGTGGAAACTTGCAATAAAATGGTTAGAACAGGAAAAGCAAGCCACCTAGCAGTATAACCCACAGAAAAATGAACACTTCAGCACTTATTTTTTATGGGCTAGTTAACCTCATTGGATTTATATAACTGCCAAAGCCTGACCTCCATTACTGTTGATCGGAGCCGAAATTTACTTCCATAAAATATTATACTGACCACTTTAGAGAAATAAAGGAAAACACGAAAGGCACAGAACCTACTTACTCTTATTATTTGATAAATTTTTCCCGATCTCTGAGGCTTACCATTAAGTGCTACACTGGGTAAACTGGAAAGCAGGTCTATGTTCAAGCACTAAAGCCTGCCAAAAATGATCTATCAATTTCCGAATGTGTAAGTGACTATCTAATAAAAAAGAAAGGGTAAGCACCTTAATATAGCAAAATTTAAAATGTGACCTACCTCCAAGTCTTAGGAGCTGAATTTCATTGGCTCTGAGTTTTGGTTTTGTAATACTACATGGATTTATACCAGGACCTTATTTTGCCAGCCTGCCAGCAATCATCTCTCATTATCAGATTATCAGAAATAGACTTTGTCTGTCCTTTTATTCCTTTTATGTTGACTTCTTCATGCCTTAGTTATTCCACAAACACATTCTACATATTCACAATGTTTGGATAATCAAAATCCTATGTATAAAATACCATTATAACGGCATTATTAAATTGAAAAAAAGGTAGATATACATCATAATAATGAAGAACAATTTAAAATAATTAATTACTATTATCTCCTTTTCCTTGAGCCATGGGCAAGCTAATTGATATGTACAAAACCTCAAAATGCTGTTCTAAACTTTGATTGACTAATATGTCTGGCCTCACCTTATAGTTATTCCTCAGAAATTCTGATTAGGTTTTGCTGAAAAAGTACATCTAAGTTTCTACCTGTATTATTAAGGAAACGTGGTCTTAAAATTTATTTCTGTTTTATTGTAAACAGTAAAAGGAGTAAAATATAATTTAAATATAGTGATACTTTCTATTAGGACTTACTTTTGAGATCAGTATAACAATACAGAAGGAATTAAATCTTTCTGACTTTAAATTATTTAGATTGACTTGTTAGTTGTAATTTTACACCTCCTCCTTTATTACTTTGTCATATTTAGCTTTCTAACTTAGAAGTTTTGCTTTTCCTGCTTATCATTTTTATTTTATTCCTGCTTTGCACCTTTTTTATTCCTTTAACTATTTTATTTTGTTATAGAAAGAAAACAGACAGAAGGCAGTATTACTGCACACTACTTGAAGACAGTCTAAGCAGAAAAAAAATCATACTTTGGCAATTAATGCTAGCTTTATTTATAAGAAGAAAGGCAGCATTTTACCACAAACCTTCAAGAATCAGAAGTCAAGACATGGGAATTAAGATTAGCTTGAAAATCATAATTTGGGAGAGTGACATCCTTTTGTGCTGCTTACTCATTCAGATATGCTCTAAAAGTTTTCTCACTAAAGCAGTGATTAGAGGCATACTAATCTGGAAATTACTCTAGTGTAATACAAAAATGTCAGTAGCTGGGCTGAAGAACAAACGGATGCTTTGAGATATTTTTTAAAAGCTACAATAGCTGCCAGGTGAGTGGCAAGGAGACAGCTGTTCTGGAGTCTTTTGCTGTGGGTGTGAAATGTGAAATTTGTCTGCTGACATAATTGACCTCAACTAACCAAAATATATAAATACGTGAACTTTATGTACATATGAATTTTTTTTCAATTTGATATTTAGCTCAGCTAAATGTATGGTTGAAGGTGGATGGAGGCCTTTTGAAAAGCAGTCAAACACCTCAATGGGTTTTTGAGGCTATATATATCAAATCATATTTCTAATGGTGATCTATGGGCAACATCTTCAGGATACCTTGTACTGTTACTTCCCTGGTGGTATTCTGGGCCTCCATTTAATTTTTAAAATCAGTATTTTTGAAGAGATTAGATTAAATTTATCAAGATCTATTCATATAAACCCTTATTGTAAATATTTAATTCAGAAACACAGGGAGCATTTCTTCAGAATTTCTTCACTTTTGAATTGAAAAACAGCCTAAGAAGCCAAGTTTCAAAGGAAAGGACTCGAAAAGGTAGATTTACATTAGAGTAATAATTTAGAGATGTTAGAATTGATTTTGAAAATTTAATATTTCCCCTACTCCTAGCTGCAATGATGCCAGTAGTATCAAGTATATGAGTGTGCTTGCTGCCAAAGACTAGGGCTGGAAGTTTGTAGATTTCAAACAGTTATACTGCAGTTTAAAAAAAAAAGGTTAAAGTTGATCCTTTAGGTATTTACATATTAAAATAACCTTTGACTTTGTAGGGTATCTGCAGATTCTCACTTATTTGATGAAAGAAATAATATAAAATGAGTTTTATAGATAATAATACCCTTTAAATGACCCTTTTTAGAGCTCTTTGGCTTGTTTGAAAATAAGATCTTTGCAGCAAAGCTCCAAGTGTCCCAATTTTTCTGTCATCCTAAGCAGAGTCAAAAAAGACCTCACTGCTCAGTATGTATTTACTTTCCTCTCTCTTTTCCCTCCTGAGACTACAGCAGGACTTGAACCATATCAAACCAATTAAAACTCACACACTAGCATCTGCATCAATCATTCGAATCTGCGATATTACTTGGGCAAGGAGTATATGAGGAAAATTGATAATATGTAAATTGTGCTGGAAAGAAAGTTTATTTTATAAGTTGTTTATATTAAAATTTTGTGCATGACAGTGCATCACTAGATTGTACTTTTTTTGCTGTTCTTTTCTACTATCTAAGTAAATTAAGACCTTAGTTTTCAGGATAATTTATAGTGACAGCCATTATATTCTTTGCCAGGGTGGTGTTCATAGCAAATTGTTCTTCCTGGGCTTTTATTTTTCTTCATTATTTATTACATGTAAACCACTTTTTGGTCAATAAAGTGAATTAAAGTCACTTGAACAGACCTTCCTGGGAAGGATTTTGCAAAAAATCCCCATGCTCTAAGTAAAAAGTTGATTTTAATACCTCTTCTCTCCACATAAAAGGGCAGTGGAAGTTCATTTCTATATTCTTTACGTTTTCTTTGTTTTTAACTTCCTCCATTTGATAGCATTAAAAAAGGTCTCCAGATTCTCTTTCAGATAACCACTGTACACTTAAAAATAGGTTTCAGAAATGAGATTAGTTCTTCTGGAATGATGATGCTGAACTATTGACCTGCGGGGAGAGAGATGATGATGTTGACTTTCACTCTGCCAGGTTGTCTATCTCTAGTAATTTTTCCTTTAAAATTCAGTAGTGGTAGGTTACAAAGTAGAGGTCGAGGCAAATTAAGTGACAGCCAACCCACTGCATTACTCTATGCCTGTGATCTGTCTTAGTCTCTTGGTCATTCATATGCAGGTAATAGTTTCAGTGCTGAAATAGTGAGGTGAAATGTAACTTGATTTAACCTTTTAACGAGGAGGGATTGCTCTCTTCCTCTACTGCCTCAATGTAAGGCCTTTGATGATAACCAATGGTGATGGCAAAGTATATAATGAATGAAGTCACTGGGTGCTAGTGCTACTCATAAAAAAGAGCTTGGAGCTAGTTAAATCTGTGGGTTTAAATTTAGACTAGGCAAGCAATTTGTAATGAATTATTTATTGGGCTAAATTTCACCAACTTTTTTTTCTGTTCACCAGTTGTCCACAAACATATGGCAAAATTTGTGGATTTATTCATTACCTAGAAAATATTCATTTATTTCCTCAGTGAATAAATTCTTGGCCTGCAGATTGCTCATGAGCAGTTCATAGGGAATATTCAGAAGACTCACTGTGTGTGTTAGTTTCCACGTCTGCTTCGATGTGCTGTAAATTAGCACTATTATTATGACTAAAGATCACATGAGCAGATGCTGTGCTGACAGCAATATTTCAGCTAGCCCTTTATTTAATTCTCATCAGAACATAACACTGTACACTAACATTACACGTCTGGATTTACCTGCAGCATATCATAGCTCCTATTAAATGAAGAATTACTTTCAGTCTGGATTAGTTTACCAGTCCTATTTGCATCATGGCCCCAGCACTGTGTTGGCATAGCTAAGAGGACAGATAATTGAAGTTAGTCAGGAACAAACGTTTAACAGCAGGATGTTATTGCATCAATATTATCAGCAAAATTGTTATTGTTAAAGCCTTGCATAAAATGAAAATGCATATTAATATACTATATTTACATTATGGTGCATGCACTTAGCATCTCTGGAGAGCAAAGAGAAAGCTCTTAGTTTTTCACTCTGGCCGAGGGGTTTTCTTTGTTTGTTTTTTTCTTATATTAGCAACGCAGAAGCATGCATGTTTTTAAAAAGATGCTTTGGGGATGAAAAAATAGGTCAGTAAAATTAATAAAAATTAACTGGAACTTTCCCTGTTTAGAGAGGAGACAACACTTGCATTATGTCAGTCATGTACGTTCCCCAGATGTCAAAGATCACTAGTGCCCCAGTGGAGACAGTCAGGTTAGCAGGGGTGATAAAACAGTCATAATCACTTTAATAGGGTTCTTTGTTGAAGCCATTCTCATACCCATCCTTTCCTTTTACCTACAAATATCGTTCAACTTCTCCCTGTACACATTGTCTATAGATTGCCACAGTACTTCTCCACAAATCTCACTCAAGCAGAGGAACTTTTTCCAAATCAGAGCATGAAAAACAAACATTTGGGGATAGCACTCTATAGGTATCTTCTCCATTTCCCCAGAGAATAAAAAGAAGGGGAGAAAACATCTTGTTATTTGAATTTGTCTAATGTTCAGAGGTACACCACCCAAAACTGCCTCTCTGGGTGCTCACTTAGTGGGTATGACTTGGTATGAATGTTTCTTACGCTGCGCTAATGCAACTGGATCTATTAAGTGGAGCTGTGATGGACCTTTGCAAAGAGGCAAATCTGGAAAAGAAGAAAAAATCTAATTTTATAATTTTTGGCAACTCAGCCCATGATAAAGTATCAGTTAAAAAGTGTATGATATTAAAGATGATACTTTCTAAATAAATTGTTCTTTAATGTAGCATAATGCTTAAAAGAAAATAAAACTGAAATATTCACTAGAGGAATACTGAACAAAAGACTATTTTAACTTCATCACAATGGTAATGATTACAATTATTATTCTAGGGGAAAAGAAGTGGGTTTGGTATTCTCAGCTGAAAGTGAGGGCTCCCTTTTTCTATATGAAAAACCTACAGCAAGCTACAAAACTCAGGAAGAAGGACCCACCATTTCTCCAACTGGAGCTCCCTTTCTGTGCAATCTGTAACACGAGGTTTATGAAAGGGGAATAAATAAACAGGTTTTTTTCCTAGTGGCTCATACCTCTACAACAAAAGTATGAAGTGAATTTGAAATTCATGGAAGCAATTATATTCTTGAAATGAAATTTCCTGCTGCATTCACTAAGTGTAGGAAAAGTCATTGCAAATGGTCAGTGTGGTTTAAGCAAAAAATGTGGAGGAAATTGTTTTAAGCTCAGAAATTTGGTGAAATACAAGCACTTAGAAAAGAGGAATTAAGTTTCATTATGTTGAGGGTTTGGTGCTCATATTGCCTGATTTAAGTAGTTTTTGTCACACTACTTGTCCCATTATGAAGTGCCAGTTTTACTCTTTCATTGCATGTGGAATGTCAGAATGTAAGAAATCCCTGAATTACACACCTGGGCTCACTGCCTAACACTGATTTGCTGCAATGCTTTGTGCCAGGAAGCCTAATCCCATTTGGGACCTGACCCAAATGATTCCATCTGATTACACCCAAAGGCATTGTGATAGCTTTTATAGGAGATTTCAGATATCTGTGAAATAAATACAAGGTAATATGTGTACTTCAGGACAGTAAATGCTGATTAAAAATTTCATAAAAATTACTAGTATCTTTCAGTCCTGGAATTACACCTGCCAGTGTAGCAGTGAGAAAACTGTTCGACCATTAGAAATACCTATTCACATATATCATAAACAGAAATAACTATTTCAGCTTGATAAAGAACAGTATACTTATTTGGTCTTATGGGAACTCTTTTCGACTTGAAAAAATGAGCATGTTTTTATCTCAAGATTGATACCCTTGGAAAATGAGGATAGATAATATCCTCAAGATTTATTTTATATTTACCTTCTAATAAAGATAATGGAATTTTAAACTATTTTTTCTCTTTATTTCAGTAATCATATTGCTAAAAATTAAATTTTTAATAGAATTATATGATTTTTTTTGCATAACCATCAGTTTGTCATTTATTTCCACTGAAATGCAAGCTCTCAAAAATCTTTATTGTATTTGAAATTGTAAGAAAATATAAAACTTCAGTTATTTTTAAAATGGTCACTTTAAAATAGATACACATATAGGATTTTTACAGATTCTAATTTTCAAAAATGTGGAATTTTTATGATGCATGATTTAATGATTTATTAGTTGATCTCACTAGAATAGATTCTGTATCATAAAAATATCATGAAATAACTTAGGAAAAATGATAGCTCAAAAATCTTTTTGATTATAGACCTCTTGCCAGTATATAGAAATAAATATTGGGGCCTTTAATGGAAGGATTATGAGAATGGAAGGACCTCTGACATCATCTGAGTTGAAGGTGAAATATTTCCCCTACAGCAATAAAAATGAATGTGCAAAAATTTTTTATAACCCACCCAGTGCCCAAGATCCTCTGTAACCTCTGGATGACTTGTCACTTGGAAGACAAATTTGCTCATAGCTCATGACTGCCAGAGTGTCTTTTCTGCAACTGTATCAGTAATTAGCTATGCCTTGTTAGTGCTCAAGGCAAGTACATCTGTCACATTGAAATAAAGGGTTAGATTTTTCACAATTTTAGACAACATTTTAGCCTTTCTGTTTTGTAGCACCAACAAAAAGACCAAAGTATTGACAAGACTGTGTCAATGGCTTTTATAAATGTCTATGTTGTATTACTCCATTAGGAAAACAAACAAACAAACAAACAAACCAAAAATACCCAAACAGTTGCAACTCTAAATTTTTAAAGATTTTTTTATTAAATACAGAGTAAACCAAGAATTCAGGGAAAAATGGGGAGAGCCTGTGAGCTGATTTTAGTTTAGGCTTAAATCCTAAAGTCTATTGAGCTTTTCTGTGACTTTCTGCATGCCATCAGTTCCAATTGATTTGATGTAGCAAGGATCAATCCTTTGTCACTTAATTGTATTATAGCTGCCTGTGTCTTTGAAAACAATTACAGAGCTATCTATCAATCTAACTTCACCAATAAAAATGACCTTTTATAATTATAACTAATAAAAAATTAGTTTATGCACATTGATTATGGCTATCTTACCAAGAGGCTGCAGTTTATTAAATAACCTCATGAACAAGATGGATTGCAAGCATAATGAGGTGAATCTGTGTTAGTATATGATACTATCAATCAAAAACACAACAGTCCAGGTATTCTGCACTTAGGTAAGCTCAGAACAGAAAAGAATGATGGACTGTTCAGAGTACGCTGGCCCCCTGCTTGTCTTTGACATTTACCCTTTCTCAGTCTGAGAGAATCAGGGCTATTTAGTTCACAGAAATTTAAAAGCAGCTTCAGATGCACATAGGGTTGTAACATTCATGCTGTTAGTTATTATAGTGGTCTGTTCTCTTGACAGATGAGGAGTCCTCTCATGTCATATGCCAAAATTAATGGGCATAGATAATGCATGAGATGCCAGGTTACAGATTTGCTCTAACTAGGGAATCATGAATTAACCAGTTTTAGCCGTTTTTGATACCTTGTGCTGCTTAAGTGTTAGCAGTTGGAAGAAAACAGTATTTGGACATAGAGGGCAAATGAATGAATTTTTTTAACAGGTTTTGCATATGAGAGAAATTATTTCTCAGTGTTATATGTAGTCCAATAAAACATAGAACCATAGAATACCTTGTGTTAGAAGACACCCACAAGGAGTTCAACTCCTGCCCCTCCACAGGACAGCTCCAAGAGTCACACCAAGTGCCTGAGAGCATTGTTCAAATGCTTCTTGAACTCTGTCAGGCTTGATGCTGTGACCACTTCCCTGGAGAGCCTGTTCCAGGGTTCAGCCTCCCTCTGGATGAGGAACCTTTTCCTAATATCCAGCCTAAACCTTCTCTGACACAGCTTCATGCCATTCCCTCAGTTTATATATTAACATTTTATTAAATGACATATTTTTTCAAGAAGGTTAAACATGGCTACATTCTTCATTGCAGCATTGTTTTGCCACAAACTGTTGTCTGTTATCCCTCTTCTAACTTGTTTGCCTCTTTCTTTGCTTAGTTCCTCTGAAAGTCTATCTTGGGATAATCTGTATCTTAAAATTTGTTGGCCACATGAATTGAATTCTCAATGAAAATAACAGGAGCACTGATGTACTTCCCCAGTGTAAACATTCTACACAGTGGATACCAAAACTAAGACAAAAAGGTCAAAATTCTCTGGATTTTCACCCTTGTGAACTGAAGTATTTTTTGTGGTGTATATTAACCTGTAACATATTTCTTAGCATGTCTACTGCTTGACTCAGAAAGAATGTAAAATTCTTTTCCTTGCTTTTAACTTAAAAGCTGTCTGTAAGTCCATTTGTTTTTATTTTCTTGCATTTGTATCTTTTGTTTCCAAGGCTTGATCTTTATAGGAAAAACAGCTGTCATTTAGTGAAACTGCCATGAGGCTGACTACAGAACCTTAAATTCCATGGTTTTTAAGCTTCTATTAAAAATGCAACTTAGAATGAAACTAGTTGTTGGTGGGTTCTCACTCAAATATGAGAAATGAAAAAAGTCAAAACTTCCCAAATGTTAAATAAATCATCACATGAAAGTACAATAAGTGAAACACTTAATGTGCTGGCAGTTTCATGCTTAAAACTCATGTAGTCATGATGCATGTATAAGTTATTAAAGATAAAACAGTTACATAAATATTGTGAGCTTTACAAATCTTTCTTTAAATGTTCCACCTGGGTTTTTTTTAGACCAGTGTGGTTTGCATAGACATAATTTAAACTATGGAACCTCTATACTAATGCTTTTAATATTTGCCTACAAGTACTGAGTATTATAACAAACACTTTACCTTCAAACTGGAAATTTCAGGTTTTTTTTCCCTGACTTAAAAGATTATCAGGATTTTTCAATGTCTTTTTCAGCTATCATATCATGGAGGTATATTCAAGTGATATGCTAAGATTTCACTGTAACACCCAAATTCACAAAGGACATTTGCGAATTTGCAGTTAAGGAATAAAATCAGAATGTGATGACTCCTATTTTTCTTTTGTTTAAATTTATTTTTTCTTTAAGAAGCCAAATGTTGCTTTTCACAGAATAGTACGTGATAAAGTTCACACCGTTCTGTGACTTCACACTTCATTTTCTCTTATTACTGTTATGACGAAGGACTATTTTTGACTGATTAAATAGAAAAAAAAAANGGAGTTTCTGCAATGTCAAATTACTTCATGATTTAATTGGAATAATTTTATTCAACATTTAACTTATTTCATTGGGTGTGAGGTTTTTTGTTTGCCCATACGCAGAAGGAAGATATGCAGCTGGTGAAGCAGGTCCAGAGGAGTAACAAAAAGATGATCCGAGGGCTTAAGTAGCTCTCTTACAAAGACAAACTGAGAGAGTTGGGGTTGCTGCATATGAAGAAGTCTC
>WBMY01018697.1:428122-446901 GCA_013397315.1 Donacobius atricapilla
TTAGGTTGTGTTAAACCTCACCTGATCATGGTTTCTGGGGTAAATGTGAGACAATGTTACTTGACAAGAGTCACAACAAAACACTAGTTACATACCCTAGGTAGACTCAACATCAAAGAAGCAATGACTTTTTTTAAAGTACTGTATTTACTGTTTAAACTGGACATAAAATCAGGATTTTCCCCTATTCACTTGTCCAGTGAGCACTGCTTGAAAGCTGTGACATAGTTGCAAGAGAAGCTGTGAAAAGAGTTGTATAGCAATGAAGACTCTCGTCTACTCCACTGTCCTTCTTTATGACCTAGAAGATTTTTGATCCTTGCCAAGTCTGAGATATGCAGCTGCTAAGGGTGGCAGGATAACTATCTTACTCAGGGAAGTAGCATAGTCTTCATATTTATCTGTATGTCTTCGCATATGCTGCATACATTTCCGGTGTATTGAGTAGAAATGACTATCAGTGAATAAAAAGACTGCCAGTTTGGAGTACAGATGCTGGAAAAACTTGAATCCTACATGTACCTTACAGTTAAATGAAATAAATTTGGAAAGAATTGAAATTAAAAACCTCTTTGCCCTGTTTCCTTACAAACAATTCAAAACAACCCACCCTGAAGCAGATCAATCGGCCAACCAAAAAGCCCCCAAACAACAGCAAAACCCCCAGACTTGTATTATGGAGATTTCCAAGAAAACAGTTTTCAGTTGAGAGTGAAAAGCCTGTTGACAGCCAAATGTCATAATGTAGGAAATGTTGACTGTCAAATGTCAAATCTGCTTGATAGTCTAAATAGTTTCAATAGTTTAATATTCCCAGAAACTAAAAGTCAATTGCCAAAATATCATCTCCACACAGACACATACAACTATAACAGAAGACCTGTAAATTCTCAATCCAACAAGTGATGGTGGTGGTTCAACAACAAATGCAGTTTCTGAAAGAGGATTCTGTACCTTTTAGAATGTATCATTTAACTAATGAATATCCCATGCACTGCCTCTGTAGCTATAGTAAAGGAGAATAAGCAAGTCACACACTAAATAAATACAATAAAATTCAGGTTTCCAAATTTGTATTACTTCATATCTTAGTTTGCCTCAATTTTTTTTTCGTGTTCTACCATTCCCCTTTTAATGAAAGAAATTACTTACCTTTGGTTCTGAGACCCAACCATTACATAAGTTGAAAGTCCAGAAGACTGCAGGCCAAGTAAATCAACACTTTATAATGCTGAAAAATAAGATAACTTTGTATGGACTGGGAATTCTGACTTTTGTTCAGAGACAGACTCACCAAAAATCACATTAATTAAACAATCTGTTTTGTGGTCTTCTCCTATTTGCAGAAGGCGCTTTGTTGGATTCTTTTGGGAAGTCTTTTCCCAATAACGGAAAAATAGTTTCAGAAGCTATTTATTTCATCATATTTGTCTCAATTCTCAATAAATTTATTTTAGCTCTTGATCAAAATATTTTTAAAAATTATATCATTAGATAAGGTTGTAATTTATCTTCTCTCATTTGTTCTACCTCTTGAACACATCTTTTTACAGAGGCTTTCTTAATAGGCGAATATCTAACTCAAATCATTAGCATATAAATCAAATTTTAATATATCTGAGATATATCAGAAGCCTACCACAGGCAGGCATGCTGCTCAGTATGTGATGGTTATGCAAAAGTAGCAGAATCCTTAGATATTTTTCACTCAAAAATATTCTTGCACAAGAAAGTTCCCAAATTACAACTGGCAAAAGATGAGGTAGGTCCTCTTGTATCGTTTACAAGCAGCAAAGAGAAGGAAACAAAAAGGGAAAGACACTTCTAAGGTGTATCTCCCTGGAAACCACAGCCACTGACACAGATAAGCACTAACCTAGAATTTACATGTAATTATTCTCAACATTTTGTAGCTGCAGATGCCTTCTCAGATCTCTCAGCTCTGTTTCTGGGTGGATTTTCTTAGGAAGATGAGTACTTTAAGGGACACCATCATCAAACCAATCAAAACCTTTTAATTAATTTCTCCTTGTAACAACAGCTGCAGGAAATCATGTATCTGTGGAATGAAAATCTTCGCTAATTTATCTGAGAGACAATATGTGAAAACTTTCTAAGTGCAGGTTTCAAGTCATGTTTTCAGTAACTCTGTTCCAAAATTGCTTATGAAAAGGAATTAACTGACCAGTAGTTTCTTTCAGCACCAAATACAGAAAACAAAACTCTGCCTTTACCTATGCGTCCCCAAAAACAGTAATTGGGAAGCTGCAGCTTCAAATGTTTAGAACCAACTGTATTTTACAGACGCTTGAAACAATCCCACATCGTAAGGCACTGTAGCAGCATATTGCCCTCCTTTTGTTATTTGCAGACTGATTTATGATCAGGAAGTTTTTCTTCCTCTAGAGATCAGTGAACATCCCTTCTGTGGGCTGGCTGTTCAAAGAAGTGTGGGAGGCAAGAGAATGCAATCAGGTATCTTGGCACTCTGCCCGAGTTCTCCTCGCCTCACCACATGCGCAAGCTACGTGGCTCTCTTCCAGGACTGGAAGATGCTATCTTTAGAAGATGAGATGCCAAAGGTCTATTGACCATAGAGACATTTTCCAGGGCAGACTTTTTACCTCTGAACAGGTCAGAATTCATTTTAATGTGCTATTTATGTGCTGTCTTTAGGTTTTCTGTGTGAATTTATCTGCAAGTAAGACATATCCTAGACAGCTGAAAGAGAGTCTATCCACTAGCATGTAATTAATTGAAAGAAACAATCAGGCAGAAATTTAATTCAAATAAGCAATCAGTATAAATTCTTTTGTGAGAAAAAATTGTGAAAGTATATTCCACTTCCCATACCCTGTTCTCAAGATCTTAAAATACCTGAGGGTAATCAATAGGAAACTGCACAGAACAATCCTCTGGATGAAATGCAGGACTTTCTACTGCATAGATTTTGCTATTTTTTTCACATGTTGAACAAAGTGAATTAAGAATGACATTGAGGATGCTCTAGATGTTATTATAACTCACCTTCACTTAGACGTTTTTTATACAATTGCCATTACATGAACTAATTTGGAGAAACTAACTTGCCATTTCTTATTTTCAGGCTGACTTACAGATTCATTTTTCATTGCTGTACAGTACTTTCCATGAATCTATAGGATTGTGTAAGAGTGTTCAAGGCCAGGCTGGATAGGGCTCTGAGCAAGCTGGTTTGATAAAAGGTGTCCTTGCCAATGGCAGGGGATTTGTAACAAACAAAGCTACACCATAAATAAACAAAGCAGGACCCAAATAAAACCCAATAAAAACAAACAAACCACCAAACCAAACCTTTAAGTTGCTTATTTAAATTGCTCTGTTTTCCTTCATGAATTTTTGGTCTCACATACCTTGAGTGTGCTTTAATATGCCTGAACAGGTATTTAGAATGCAACTCAGACACAGAAATCAGAAAAAAAAAAACCCAGTGATTTTCCAATATTTCTCTAATTTTGAGATGAATAAATTCAATTCATATGTATAATTTTCATTTACTACAGTGATTTATAAAGGCAAAAAAATTTACTAGCATTTTCTGCCAATTGCATACCTTAAGAGAATGCCTTATTTGAGTTTTGAAAGATTTATTGGCATTCTTACAGAAGTTCAAAATGAAATGAGTTCAAGAGAAATAATTCTGAAAAGCACCTATAAGATTTTATTCATAAATAAAATGGCTTACCTCTTTTGGTCTGCACAGCTGAGAAGATTCCTGCTAGGGTTTTTTTTTTGGTTTTTTTTGGGGTTTTTTTTGTTTTTTGTTTTTTGTTTTTTTTTTGATAGTATGCCACACTAACAACTTTTACTATTTTTGTTGTACACTTACTTTTCAGGTTTGAGGTCAAGATGTATAAAGCCCTGTGGAAGTAAAGAAATCAAACAAGGTAACTGAATGTATTTCCATGTTAAAAGGATGCATAATGACATAGGATGTAATGGCTCTCTGAAAGGCGGCGACTTGGAAGAATTGTCAGGATAAACTAGCTACTCATGTTTGCTCTAGTGGGGTGATGTGGTTAAATGGACAAATAATTTTTCATTAGTGAGGGATATATTACTTTTGTTATTAAAAAATATGTACATATTTTAAGAAGGATATTAAAAGTCTGAGAAAAAATTAGTTATTAAATATTAATATTCTACGAACTTAGATTCAGTGTAACATTCAATTAAAAGATTACTTATGTGCAGTAGATAAATACTTTTAAAAGGTAAAAACAGTAATGCAAAAGGATAGTGCAATTTTTTTTAGTTTAGGAGAAGATAACAAAAAGGGCTTTGATGCCACATGCTTGACTGCTACAAAAAGTAAGACAGTGTTAAACAACAGATATTACTCTCTCAGAAAGGCTACTGAACAAGACAGTTGATTTCCTACCTCTTAATGGCTTTAAATCAAGATGAAATTCTTTTCTGCAAGAGGTGCTCTTGGTAAACACAACCTATGCTTCAGTCAAAGACAAGCTATTCTTCTAAAAAGATTTAGTGAGATGAAAAAGGATAGCTTATGGCACAATGACACAATATAATAGTTCTGTGGCCTTAAATGCCATAAATTTATGAAAACACAAAACTGCATCTTATTTTTTTTATGATATGAATTTATTGTGGATATTTCTAGTGCAGTTCCTGTTTTTTCCCTTTCTAAATATAATACTTGCACTCTTAAAAGTAAATTTACACAATAGACCAGTGAAATTGAGGGCATGCTATGTAATTCTTATTTAAACCAAATATTTTATTTCAGTTTAGCCGCCAGTTGAAAGCAACTCTTAGACAGCTAGAAGAATGTGCTCTTTCTATTTAACTTGCTTGGCTATTTACATTTAGTTACACTAGTTAAACTTATTTTAAGAAGTAAGAGGAAGAAGAAATTTTCTTGAGAAACCTTTTGCTGAGGTCAAGCTCAGAGAAGTTACATGAATGTTTTGTCTCTGCCAGTTGTAACAGTTTTCCTGATTGTTGATTTATGAGATTTTTTTAAATGTTTGTGCTATGACATCCACTCTGTGGATGAA
Source organism: Donacobius atricapilla (assembly GCA_013397315.1). Lineage (NCBI taxonomy): Eukaryota > Metazoa > Chordata > Aves > Passeriformes > Mimidae > Donacobius > Donacobius atricapilla. The sequence goes on from WBMY01018697.1 coordinate 433,183, forward strand.
GAAGGTCTACTATGTCAATGGGGATAATTCACATTTGAAAATGACTCTTTATCTGAATTTATCTATTCCTACTCTTTAAATCCTCTTCTTGTTTTCCTTCTTTTTCTATTTTATATGGATCAATTAAACTTGCACATACTAGATGATTTGATTATTTCGTTGCCTTTAGGACCTGAAAAATTATGAAGCATCAATGAACTACATGTTATTAAATGTTTCTTTTGACATGCTCTTACCTAGTACTTCCCTGCATATGTCTGCAGAGATTGTGAACTTTTATATCATAGCTTGTATTTGCTTCATAAATGTACATCTTAGTTAATAGGCTATATTTTACTATGCCTGACCAAAGGACTGAAACAGAAAAGATTTAGAAGAATGGCAATGAAGGAAAGAAATGTAGAACTAAGGCTCCTTAAAGTAACACTTGAAAACTGTGCATTGAAGAATGCCCCTGACAAACTAAGTGCTGAAGATTAGAGGTGATTTAAAAACCTTTAAGAAGGAAAATGGGAGTCAGTAACCCTGAGTTGTTCTGCTGAGGTTAAAGTCACTAAAAGAGAAACTGGGTAGGCCTGTTAGGATATGGGTGATGATGAAATGGTTAGGGGATGCCTGTGACTCAGACACTGATTCTAAGAGATTTTATCTTGTTGAAAGAACATAATGGTAGAATTTGTCCCCAGACAAGTTTACAGGGGAGAGGCTGAGCCTCTTCACCCAAGTCTTTCGAGATTCAGGAGGTATTTGAGGTTGATAGAGAGTCTCTCATTATTTTCTGTACTGGAACAATCTACCACATCTGAAACTGATTCAATTTCATGGTATTCCAAGGCATGTTTATCTCAGTGCACTCTGCCTAGATTTTTTGCTTTTTCTCATAACCATATTTCTGTCTGCAGAGAAAAGATCCTGCATTTTAACATGGAACTTTTGCCCTTCATGTGTCTTTTTTCATAGCATGCCCGCTGGGGTGAGAGTATCCAAAGCGTGAGAAGTGTCTGTCCTATTGTCTAGTTTGAATGTAGATTACTTACTGCCTACAAGTGACTTGTTTTTATTTTGCCTACATTGTCTCTTGTCTTTCATTCTCCCAAATCATAACAAATGCTGATGTCTTTGGTCCTTTGCTCACACTCTAGCCACCACCAATCAATCACAGCAGCAAAAAAAGTTGTTAAGTACAGTTAAACCATGTCACTGGCTAATGCTTAATCAAGCAAGCCAGACTGAGAACAATCTTTCAACTTTCCCTTGCCCGCTGTGGCAATGTCACTGTTTCATTACCCATCAATGGAATATTTTCCCAAAGAACAGCAGTGCCAATTCTGAAGACCTACTCATAATAACATATTCATGCTAAATAATTGTGAATCCAAAGCTCTTTTACTTATTTTTATTCAGCTTAATTATTGAGTAAAATATGAAAGCTCTGTTATAACCACAAACATCATGTTTGAGTTCACTATTTATTTAACAAACCCAAGCAGGTGAACTGCATAGCCACAGAATATCAAGGGTAACTTCAGAAAAGATGGTGATGTGAAAAACCCTTTTGCAGAGATCTTACATCTTCCGAAAACTGCAAATATGCTATTTTGGAGTGAAGCTGTATGCACCCTTTGTCTTGCCTTTTTATTTCCATTAGCCTGCAAGTAATGGGAATGACTTTCCCTGAGTTAGAGACTGCATGTTTACTTAGAGAGACATGAAAAGCCTTCCCTGCAGTCTGTCCAAACCATTTGACCAAAGTTTGGCTGAATGGAAACTTGGTTTTAGAAAATTATCTATAAGGAAATCTGAAGTTGTCTGCCTGAAGTGGTAGTGGTGGTGTCTGTGTAAGGTGTGCAAAACATATGAATAAAGATTTTAGAAACATTTAAGTACATGCACCTAAAAGGTCTCCTAAAAACAATAAATTAATTGCTGCAGATTTTTTTTTCATAAAACTGAATCATGCATTGTTCTGCAGTGCTCCAACCATGTAAAACAGCATATTGTGGATGACTGATGTCCAGTAGTCAATGTATTTTGCAGAGGGAAAGGCTGAAATATACAGGAATAATTAATAATTTTGGGTTAGTTTCATCTGTTAACCCAGCCTAGTGTTTCTGTGCACAGACAGCACTGAAGGTGTCATCTTCAGAAATTGAATCAATGTAATGCTAAATTACAGCAATATTAAATTATGTCAAATGGAAGCAAGCAAAGCAGATGAAAACCAGGCAATCATCTCTAACAGAGAGGAACAGAAGAAAACAAAACAAAACAAAACAAAACAAAACCACAGGAAATTTGTCTTTAGATTCACTCTGATGAAGATTGCAAATATTTGAAATTATGAAGTTTGCAAATATTTGAAATTATATACAAGTCATAATATCTATTACTAATTAGCCAATAATTCAATAGAGAATAATAAAGGAATCAGTAGTGATTCAGGTTTCACTGTAACTCTGCCTGGGTTTTCCTGAGCACCATTTGAAGTGTGAGTCTCTTCACAAATATCAGTCAAAGACTGTGGAGGGGGAAACACTGAATTGTTACTGTCAGTGAAAATATTTCTATGATTTCAGTGGGGAACAATAAACTTATTCTTTACCTATTTGCTCCCATAATAGTTATGGATTCCAGAGAATTTTTTTCCCAAGTTACTGAAGTTGACCAAAGTTATTATCTTCTGGAAATCTTTTTTCTACTACTGTATATAGATTACTTTTAAAATTAGAGGGCATTTAAATTATACCTTCTTCCTGACCTTCTTCCCAGCTATGTTCTATTTTTACATACACACATATGGAAATTTATTATTTATAAATTTAATTTTATGAATTATTAAATACAGAAACTAGAAATATAATTTATACCTGTGTACCTAAGAATGGGATTTGCTTCATTGCCTTCATATTAATTCAGACATGAAGAAGGAAAAAAAGAAACATTTTCTTCTATCTCAAATGCATAAGTAATTGAATTTTATCTATAAAGTCATTATAAAAAAACCTAATTTTTTAAAAATTTTTCAATTATTTGCAGGCATAAAATTTGCATTTTTTGGCATAAGAATTTGTTCCTTAAATCCTACATATTAATTTGAATAGCAGTATAAATGTATCATAATTCACTACTTAACTAGAAGCAAGTAGGAAAGCTCCATTTTAGAGGACTTGGATTTTATTAGTAAATTAACGAAGTATAAGATACCTAAAAAATACAATAAAATAAGTACAATATTTATGGATATCACAGCATAGCCACAACTGTTCCATTAGAACACTGAAGGGTAGAGGTGACTAAATAACAGAATGAATGAAACTGGAAATCACTTCATCTAGTTCAACCCTCCTGCTCAGAGCAAGGTAACCCAGAGCAAGTTGATCAGAGTTGAGCCTATTTGTTTTTGAATATTTCCAAGGACACAGACTCCACAACCTGCATAGGTAGATTCCAGTGTGTCACCACAATCACAAAAAAAAAGGTATTTATAAACCAAAATTTTTTCTTATGTTTGAGTGGAATTGCCTGTGTTTTACTTTGTGTCCACTGAGTCTTGCTCTGTCACTAGATACCATTAAAAGAGTCTGGCTTCTCCCATCAGGTACTTATACATGTTTTTTTATAAGATTTTCATGACCCTGCTCCAGCTGGAAGTCTCACAGCTTTCTCATCCTCAGCTCATACCACAGATGTTCCAAGAACTTCATCTTCTCCACAGTCTCGCGCCAGACTTTCTTGAGGAAGTATTTCTCTCTTGTGCTGGGGAGCCCTGGCCTCCACCCAGAACATCGGATGTGTCTCATCAGGACTGAGTAGAGAGGAAGACTCACTTCCCTTGGCCTGCTGGTGAAGCTTTTCCTAACTCAGCCTGGGATACTGCTGGCCTTCTTTGCTGTGCTACTTGGTGGGTAACCACCAGGACCATCAGGCCCTTCTTTGCCAAACTACATTCCAACCAGTTCAACCAAATGTTTACTAGTGGATGGCATTATTCCCCTATAGGTGCAGAACTTGGCATTTACCCTTGTTGAACTTTGTAATGTTCCCGTCAGCTCATTTCCAATCATCTGGTGTATCAGAGACTTATCCCAGTTTTGCATTTTCTGCAAACCAGCTGAAAGTGCATTCTGCCCCATTGTCCAGATTGTCAAAGAAGATGTTAAATGGCATTGGTGCCAGTATCACCCTCTGGGGTACGTTATTTCTAGCTGGCCTCCAGATGGACTTCATATCACTGATGATAACCTTTTGAGCCCTATGAAATTCAGCAAATTTCATAATCACTTTATTATCCATTTGTCTAGCCCACGGTTCATCAAGTTGCCTATGAGGAAATTATGGGAGACAATGTCAAAAGTCTTGCAAAAGACAACAATATTCACTGCTCTTCCCTCATCTTAATGAGCCAGTCTTCTCATTGTGGAAGGCTATAAGGTCATTAAGGCCTACATAATTTCTGCTTCAGAGATCCACAATGACTGTTCCCCATCACCTTCTTGCCCTCCATGTATTTGAAACTGTTTCTAGATTCACTGTTAGCTGTGTGTGGGTGTTAAATATATTTGCATGTTGTAGTAATAATGGGAAATTTAGAGAAGTTGTTTTTCCATTTTGTTATACTCATATCTTGCTTAAGCTTAGAGGAATATTTTTCTGTTTGCAAAAGGTTAAGAAATGCACAGATGAGGAAGTGAAAGTCACAGGAAATCACAAGCAAGTCTCCCAGTTGCAGCGTTGATACCCTGATAAGAGGTGGAAATTTTTTATTCATGATCTTTTCATTATAACAATGGAACTCATGTTTAAGGACTTTTCAAATAGCTGTGGACTGAGATCATTGTCTAATGGCTAAATATATAAATATAAAGTTGTCCATATCTTTGATTTTGTTATATTTTTGAAAAAATGTTATTTTGCCATTACTAAGAGAATTTTTTATATATCGTGATTTCAGTAATAGCGTGCTAATAAAAATGAGGCATCAAAAGCCATGAAAATGCAGTTTTCCCTTATAAAAGTCATGTAGGGAATATACTACAAAGCTTGCTGTCCTTTACTGTACAGTATTATTTTGCATTTATTGCATTTTACTTGATATATTTAATATATTAAATAAAATTATCTAATAAAATCATAATCTACATATTAGCATATTTAAAATAACTAATAAATGGTCAAAAACTTTAATGATACCTAATGATATCTGCTATTTTTATTCAATCAATTCTGGCATTGGTGTAATTGTCACTGTAACTGAATTAGTCTGCAAATGAGAGCCACAGACTAGATAAATTTGAAATCACACATTCCTTGTCAGCTTTCTTAATAGTCCCAAAATGTAAATAAGCCTTCTAGCAGTGTAATATTTGCTCCTTTCTTGTACAATTTGCTCATGTACTGGACACTCACGGAAGCTACAAGAGGCAATACAATTTCTCTGAAACACAAACTTATTATGGAAAGAAAATGTTTCTTTGGACATTTTTCTTAGTCACCAGGGGGCTGGATGCTGGAGAAGCCATCACTTGTCTTTAAATGATCTTAATTCCATTCTGCAAAGACAAATGTGACGTAAATTAGAATTCAGGTGAGGTACTTTTAATTCACTTATAACTTTCACACTTACATTTAATTAACAATAGGCACTACAGCAGTGCATATTTCCAATTGCCAGGTGTCTAAGCCCTAAGACCAGGTAAAATCCCAATACAGATATTCTGTTATTCAACAAGGTATATAAATAGCCAAAACATTTTGATTTTAATTTTAATACAAAACATTTGAGGATTTTCTCCCATCTGTTTTTAAATGTCTTATCTCTATGGTCTGTTTGAGGCTGATTCCCAAATCTGAAGCTGTCTCTGGTATTCAGGACTGTGAAACTTAGCTTTCTAATAACTTTTTTGCCAGTTAATGTCTGTGCATTTCAGGGTCTGATTTATTGATTTAGTCCTGTCTGTACAGGTGGCAGCATTCTTGTTTTCAAAGTTGCTGCATGCCAGACGAACAACACAGAAATGTCTTTTCAGGTAGGTTTGTTTGGTTTTGTTTGTTTGTTTTTTTCCCAGTGTAGCAACTTTCTGTGCTGTGCGTGCATGAGTGTGGGATTCCTCTTGGTTTCTCCTTTCCCTAGTATAAATCTTAGATTTTCTTCCCTGTCTTTTGTAACAGAAAATTACAGAATATGGTTTTATTTATTTATACATGAGATGCACGGAGTCTTCTTCTTTGTAAAAGTGGTTTCTAAGTTGATTGCAGAAACCATTCTTTTTCTATATGGTAATAGCTATATTAATATATATCAAAGAGTTATATTAGTGGTTTGGTTTTTTTTCACAGACCAAATCTGAATAACAAAATATTTCAGGTTTTTTTGACTGGTTTCCAAACAGCTGTTCAGTCTGACAGTATCCATTATCTTTACAACTACAAAGTTTTCATTCACACACTATATATGTGGAAGGTTAGTTCTTCACCTTTTTTTACTGTTTATGTCTGACAAGATTACTGCCTGATGTTTATTTGTTTTCTTTTATGGATCATTATTCCAAGATGGTGGTTTTTTCCCAACTCAGTGCAGAAGAAAATCTAAACAATATGGCTTACATTAGGAATTGTAACTTGCAACAGCATAATGTATTGACCAAAAAAATATGTTGAACTTCCCCTTCCGCAGGATTTCCAGACAGAAACACCTTTCAAATTTCTCAGCAGACTCCTGGAACAGTTTTAGTCATAACTTTTCTAGAAAATCTGGCTTTTCTGGAAACTTACTTTTAGAAGAATTCTTTGTCAGGATGAGAGAGGTTTTGAATTACTCAGGGGTAACTCAGCTCTAAGGGAAAAAATGAGTTATTTAGTGAGCAGGGAAAATGAATTCTTAATCATGAAGAGCAGTGTGGGAGCTAACATGATGATATTTGTGGGAGACAGATCTAAGGAGGAGGAATCCTAATTGCCAGATGTTAAGGTATTAGAACATTCCATTGGCTTTTTATGTCATAATGTGGCTCAATACTTCTCCTAATTCTACTTCCTACAGTTTACTTCATTAGAATCCAATCCTATTTTTAGTGCTGCTCAGTATTATGACTGGGACATTGTCTAAGGTTATGCCAGTAGTAACAGTGTTGCCAGTTCTTTCTTAAAACCAGAATTTTCTGTCAAATATGAACAAATTGATATGTTTGAACAAGTGTAAAAAATGTCAAAGTGAATTTCTTAAATATCGAAACTTATATATTATATACAAGTTAGGTATTGCCTAAGGCATTTTTTGTTTGGTTTTGGTTTTGTTTTTTCCTTCTTTTTTTTTTTTAAATTTATTTTTTTATTTTTTAGTTAATATGCTCTACATATCTATTTGTTACAGATTTTCTTGTTTTGCAAAGTGTTGAGGATCCAAGAATTTTTCCTTAATTCTGCTCTCAGGTCTGTAGAATGTGCGTATATATGGGAACATATATTGTTTTATATATATATTCTGTACCACAGACAAATTGCTAGTGTTCTTAATTAACACACTGCACTCAAATAGTAATTATGTATTGTCACTATCTCCTTCCATTGTCAGTGCCTATTAAATGTTCCCTATAGGCCCATCGAACATGGGCTCTCAGTGAAATGAAGCATTGCAGTCAGGCAGTTTGAAAACAAGTATTACCACCCTGGCAGATGGAAGATCGGTAATTTAGTACTAATCAGCTCAACTGGTTTTACATACTTTCTGCCTTTAATGTTCTGTGCCTTCATTTTATGTTATTTACATCTGACTTGAGTGCAGCTTCAAAGGCTGGCAGCCATCAGTAGCCAACTGGAAATATCTTGCTATGATTAGATCCACCTTGTAAAGCAATTCCACAACTGGGTGGCCAGGAGGATGCAGATTTTGCTACACACCTGTAAAATTACTTTCCTTATGCTACACTGAACTGTTATTAGGTAGATAAAGGGCAGTTTGCCATTGCAGACCACCAGGCAAACATGCTGTTATCCTGTCAACTTGCAGTGCTGGGAAGACAGATGAAGACAAATGGTATATTGCTGAGCCACCTTTGCCCAGTCAGAGGTGAATGAAATGTCAAAATTAGGGTCTTTTCTGGACTACACCAGCTGCTATCTTTTCCTCACAGCATCAGTTACTACTGCTGTTTGAATTATGATTAATATCACCATCTTCTTGTCAAAGCTGTTAAAATTTGCCTTTCATAAAGGGCTATACAGCCCTTCAGGGAAGTAAAGATTTTTTATTAGTTTCTTCAATGATTTTTCTTTTTTTACCTCAGTTTCGCAAAGTATATTGTACCAACTGAAGTGTTTGCCTTTAACAGACAGATATACCTATTACACAACACTCACCTGTGCATACTGTTGACATCATATTAGCTGAAAAAATATTGTCTTTTTGAAAGAACAGCACCAGTTTAAAATTATTCATTCATACTTGCAAACTGAAAACTTGTGGAATTAATAAGTATATAAGCAATATGAAATATTCTTCCCAGTTGTATTTTTATCATATTAATAAGTCTATTTACCTTGGTACATTTAGAAGAATTCAATCTGTTTATAGGTGTATAGAAGATAAGACTCAACATTTTTAAAAATGTGAGAAAGACCAGATATACTTAATTTAGGCACTTGGACTTGTGCTTTTAAATTGCAGGTCAATTGTTAAGTCCCAGTACAGTAAACGAAAAGAAAAAGGATTGTTTGAAGGTCTCCAGGGAGAATCTCTGAGCCTTAACGTTGTTGTCTTCAAAGGTTGAATGTGGCCTTTGTAATGCTTTGATTTTGTGTGTGTATGTCTGTGTGTTTTAACTCTAATAGAGGTGAGGTCAATTTACTTCCATTCATACTGACTGTGGTCAAGCAGTTCTCTTGATAAAAGTGAAACTTAACTGTAGACCACTCGTTAGTATGAGAAAGGATATCAAAGAGGGTCTCTCGTGCTGGAGTTTCCCTTCATGACAGTGGGACTGCGTTTTGGCATTTAGCGTATGATTTTTGATTTCACATATTTTCAGAAAAAAAGCCCGAAGAATGTTAAGTTAACTATAATGGTCTTAACAATCATAGCATCCTTTGATTGATACCAGGCTATTAGGAGTTGCAAAATCAGACTCCAGTTCTTTTCAACATATCCAGAAGAAACTCTCTAGAATGAAAGATATGAGAAAAAATGCTAATAAATATTTAGATAAGTATTTTGGAATTCCAGAAAAAGGAAAGAATAATGCTTGGTTGTGGACAAATAACAAAACCTTTCTTCCCAGGAAGTGAAAAGCAAGGGTTGAAGACAAACCAAATACTAAAAAAGTATGTGTTGGATATCATCCTTGAAATCCATTTGTCTGATATCCCTTCACTTGCTGTGCTAGAGACAAGATTGCATTATTGGTAAAGAAAAAAACAACGACGAAAAAAAATCACATAAACTTCCCCTGACCTTTATGGAGCAATCTGAGTTTTGACTTTTCCAGGAAGCAGTTTGTGTTCTGAGAAACTGAGAAATTAAACAAACGTCTATTCAATGGAATGTAAATTTTTCAATATGGCATCTGTGCCTCATGGAGGGGTAATATGACTGGAAAGTAAATTGCCTGCTGTTTAGATGTCTTCTGAATTGGGAAGAACTGTTTTCCACAAGACTGTTTTAAACAGGCAGGGAGCATGTAACAGCTATGTGTCAGATGAAATTCAGAAGTTAATTAAATCAGTTTTCAAGTGTGCATGATAAGAGTGGTAAGACTCCTATACTAAAAATAGGGTATAGGATGAGCCTTTGAAAAGTGGCCTTCTCCCTTATTGCAGCAATTCCTCAGTGGGTAGAAGTTATTTCATTTTTTTCTTTCTTTGTAGATTTGCTCTTATTTAATTAGCTACAAAATCAGATGCTCTAATAAAGCCAGGTACAAAGTCTGTAGAAGACATTAATCCTGGATACTACCATGCCCTTTATTATATTCTACTGTCTTATTTCCCTTTCAAAGGTAAAAAAACTGTTTCAGATAATTAGATAACTGCAATAATTTAGAATTAAATAGAAAAATAAACAGGCATGAAAAATCTTTTCAAGTGAGCTGCTCAGTCAAAGAATTTGTGCTTGTTAAAGGCGAGAGACACAACAAAAATGTCCCAGAAATGCCTGTTCTTCAAATTTTTGCACTTTAAAAACTTTTTATCTGTGAATATTTATATATTAGTGGCTCTAAAACAGAAAAAAACCCTGCTGTTCACACAAGATGTGACACTGGGAAATTTTTTACCTTGCTGTTTTGGTATGCATGACCTGTTAGGAATTTTGGTGGGAGTATTGAAGAATAGCGATGCTGCTTTTTCAGTCAAGCAATGTGTATGCTGTGTCTATACTGCATCCTTCAGGCTCTTTTGAGGTGGGTAATTGTCTAGGGTAGCCCTGGAAGGAAAAAATTTCTGGATTGTAGCAGGCCAAAAGAATATAAGTAATTTCCTGTATAACAGAGTCACAAAAGAACCCTTATTGATAAAATTAGCTTAATACTAAAAGAATGCACACAGCATAAGTGCTCCTTATCCCATTATCTAACTTTCTCCTGTCCCTCCTGGCATTTTTCTGCACCTGTATTTTTTTGCTTACATGTGAACAGAAAATGGAAAAAATTAAAAGCAATCCACTAGTTTATTCGGGAGAAAAATTAATTAGTAATATCTCAAATAACACAAGAATTGCACCAAAAAAATACCATTATTATTATTAAATACTTTATAATTACTTTCACTATTTTATTACCGACTTTATTTTATCTGCCTTCGAATTTCCCAGTGTCTTCAGCAGGTATCAGAGACAAATCCCCATGGAAAAAAGATGTTTTGCCGATGTTTCAAAAATAGTTAATAATGTGAAAATGAGAAGAAAATTTGAAATGCAACAGCTGTAAATCCAAGAGGTAGATACACAAATTTTAATAGCACTGTATATAGAAAGTAGAGAAAAGGTAGGGGAAGTACATGATAGCAGAAGAAAATCTCTCCTTGGTACTTGACATGCCATTCACTTTTCCTTCAAGGAGTCAGAAGTCAAATGAAAATGTAGCTATGAGAATTTTGTTTTCAATTTTTCTTATTTAATTACATGAAGATTGTGATTTTTTGAGATTTAAGGTATCTCAGTTACACTGACCCAGAGTTTTAAAGACTACTCAATGATAACTTCATTGATTTGTGTTTGAAGTAAAGGCTAAAACTCCTATCAAATATGAAAGAAGCTGAATTAGGTCAGGGTTGAATAACTAAAAAATTATTTGCTAATTATAGTATGTTGTAGGACCTATAAAAATCTTCAAAAAGTACCTATATTTGATTACAGTACAAATATTTTTCATTTCTGAAGAGAGACCATGAAGTGGTTGCATGGCACAGTTGAACTTGTTTAAAATAAGCATTTTGATGTATATTTGTTCTAGACTATTGATATAAGTCTGAGTTTAAATCAAACAGATTTTTATATAATGGCATAACTCTTAAGTTCTTAAGCCCAAAATATAAATTATTTTAAGATCAACATTGATCCTCTGTCAGTACTAAGACATTTTGTCTGTCAGTCTTGCAGCCAGGCTGACCCGTAACTGATGGCATATAGTGACCACCATGGTCAGCTTCAATGTCAGTGTCTCCTGGTAGTTAAGGTGAGTTAAGAAAACCTACAAACAGTAATTAGAAAATGTCAAGGGTGTCTCTGACACACACATAGCCTGACTCTCCTGCTGTGAAAGATATTGTTGAGGAATCCAATGACTAGACTCATTAATGCTACTAATTATCTCCTGCTGTTTTGATATGTGTGTTAATTTTTTAAAAAATTGCTTTAGGTAGGAATGTGTCAAAAGTCACCAGTAGCAAAACAAGATCTCTAAGCACAGAAAGAAGCCTAGGGTAAGAAGTCACATTTAGACATCATTATGCTCTTCCATTCCCATTTAAATCCAAGTAAAATTCCACTTAAAACCAGCAGTAGAGTGTTTATACTGTTATTTATTCAGGTGTACCAAAGACATGGAATCTAAGTAAGCAAAATTTCAAATTAGATCTGTCTTTACTTTAGTAAGATGTTGACGGTTCAGACGAAGAAAAGGCAAACAAGCCTAGGAAAAGAAAAGGTACAGTTACAAATCTGATTGTTTAGCCTTGATCTCAATTAGATTGAAAAATGTTTAAAAAAGATTCAAAATATGCTCAAGGATCTATACTTTTTTCCCCAGAATATCAATAAAAACAAGATCAAGAAATTTTCCATTTATCCTCAAATGCTCAATGACTGTTGATGGTTTTGATACCGTTACTCATTGTACAGGTTATTTTTAGAANAAGTAGATTTATGGTCATTTGGAATTAGCAAAGACATATGGAGAGTACAGTCACAGGAGTAATATATTAAGATACAGCAAATACATGGAGATCAAAAGCATGAATGCAACAAAACGAAGTGAAAAATATTTTTGCTTTCATTTGAATGCACAGAGACTCATTGTGAAAGGAACCAGTGTGGTTTGGCAGAGAAAGACATGGTTTGCAGGATGCTCTGCAGAGGCTGGTGGGGTTTGATTTCTTTTTGTTTTGGCAGAGAAATGCATTGGTTCTGCTCATAGGAGTATTTCTTTAGGGAGTTTTAATTTATGTATGTGTCGGACATGGTACATCCAAGATTTCCTAAAGATGGGGTTTTGCCTTACGCTGTGGGGTTGAGGAATGGTACAAGCTGAAAGTCTGGCACATCATGCAAAGTTATCAAGTACGGTGACAGTCTAACGGAGTATATGCAAGTGTAGCTTTGTGAATAAGGGGCCTTGCCCCAAATCAGTGTCGTCTATGTTTGAGATATAAATTACATATGTATATAGGTAGGAGATTAACTATACTTTCTCTCACCAATCAGCATTTTTCTAGTAGCCATATTTCAATTTATGTCCAAAATTTGAAATAGAAACTTTTTTTTTCACATTTTAAATATTCTCTAAGTTGTGGAGGCAAAGAAACATGTTTCAAAAAGCTTTGTCTATGTGTAACAAGAATAAGCACCGCACTTTCTCCCTTCCTAGTGAATGTCCCTCTCCAGGTGAACTCCAGAGGACGCTGTTATGTCAACAAAGCTCTACCAGGAAAATCAAGGCCTTTAGCAGAGATCAAAGTTTTACATTCACCCATCTTCTGTTCGTTGTATAGACCAATACGTATATATTTATCCAAGGCATTAAATGGGTTTCAAACTTTCTGCCAGATCTACTCTTCATGATGCATGGGAAAGCTAGAAAGAAAAGAGAAAGTTATGTAACTTCTACAAAATATTCTCAAAGACTCCAACAGTTTACTATTAGGGAACATCTTGCATCAAAGGAAAATCTAAGAAAAAAAATATTCTGGGACCACAAAGAGAGAGAAGGGGTTGACAAGAATTAGCAATTATGTCTGAAGAAGCCTTGATGTTCATTTACTTTGATAGTGAACAAAGTGTACCAGTTATTCTCTGTATATGAAGGAGAAAGTCTAAATCACCCAAAGAACTTCAGTGGTGCACATATTTGTAGTAGCATCTGCTTTTCTGTATTAAATACTGTAGCTGTAATGGTTATTAGGCATTGATATTCCCACATCATAACCTATCATGCACATTTTTTCATGATTTAAATTAAGAGCACCTATTTCCTAATTCCTTATATTGATATTGTGTCCCAGTTTAGGGCAAAT
>WBMY01018699.1:1133-25280 GCA_013397315.1 Donacobius atricapilla
CCCCACCCCTGCACTCACATCCCAACTCCTCACACCTCTTCATCTGCTGCACACTGGCGTTTCCTTCCCATTTCTCCCTCGTTAACACCGGCTGCATCCCCTTTTCCATCTCAGTGTGCACACCCTGGGAGAGCTCTTTAGTGCGTATTTACCTCTTGCCCCCTTAAAGCTCCTCACTCAGAATCTTACCGTGGTTTATTATTATTGAAGATTCTGACTCTTGTGGATGAGGCCTCAAGTTTGCCTCAAGTGCTCCAGTTCAGAAAGGATGCGGAGATAAATCACTTCTAATAAACCTCATTGTTTTGCTGGAAGTCCCCTCATGATTTTGAAAGCTTCCTGGTTTGCATTGGCTTTTTCCCTTTGGGCAAATCTGCAGTTATTCATATATAATCACATAAACTTCTGCCCTCGCAAAGTCACAGAACACCCATGTGCTCTCCACTTCATCCTCCTCTTCCTCACACCTTGGTTTACCTAAAGAATCAGTGTCCAGATCCCAGAGCAGGTTCCCTAAGGAGCGCAGGCACTGCCACAGCTGCTCATCTTGGATTAGCAGCAGATGTACCAGAAGAAAAGGACAGTTTTGCAGTGTGCAGACATCTTCATTCTCTTCTTGATCTTATTGGTTTAAGCCCTGAAGCATGAAAGATTATTCCAATTACATTACAAAAATTGATACAGCAATCATTACTCTGGATGCTCCTGATATCCATAGAAGTGCCCAGTCCCGAGTGCTTGGCTGCTGTGCTAGCAAGGACCACTGGACATCTGAAAAATCCTGTTTATCAGTTTTCAGTTTCCTGCCTTTAAGTTGAACCCCAAATTGGCAGCACTCTCCTTCTCATTGTACCTGAGCTCCATCCACTCTGTGCTCTGAGCTACCTACACCCAATCTGGCCCTCTCAGACAGGAAACTAAATATAATAACAGCCTGTGCATCTCTCACTGCTCTGTTTTCCCTGGGAGAAATACCAGACTCGATGATCTGAAACTTTTCCAACCAGTTCTGTCATTCTGTGATTTCCCTGGGATTGCTGAATGCCTGGAGTGAGGCAGCGCTGGCTGAACCCCGCAGTGAGTGTGTCACACATGTGCTGAGCAACATCCCCTGCCCCACTGCACCCAAAAATCCCCCCCAGCCTGTGGGCCTGGTATTCCTGAGTCTGAGAGATTTTACCCTGCTGGCAGCTACTAACTTTTCCCAAGGGAAAAATATCTCAAGGAAGCTTCTTCTCAAAACAGTCTTAGAAAACAACTGTCTGTTCTCAAAACAATCTTTCTCCAGGTGGGGTTGTGCCTTTCCAGTTCTGTTTCTCTAGTTTAACCAGTGGGATTAGAGAGGAGTCATTCCTATTCACCAATCATGTTAAATCTGTATCAGAACACCTCATAAAAGTAATAAGAATTAGACAATAAAGCCTTCTCTATGCTCTTTACCTTCTAAAATATAGAGAGTCTTATCCTTTTTTTGTGTCCTACAATGACACCAGCCCACCTCGAGTGCCACACTTGGAGTATTCAACACTCAGAGCCACACAGCATCCAGCACTCAGAGCATTTAACACTCAGAGTATTTGACACTCAGAGCCACACTCAGAGCTACACTCAGAGTATTTAACACTCAGAGTATTTGACACTCAGAGCCGCACTTGTATTCAACACTCAGAGTGATGACGTTGTTCAACACACAAACACACACACACACACACACAAACTTTGGTGAGAAGGCATGAACTGTTTATTACAAAATCTGACTCCACTTTTATAGTATTTCTACAAAGGCCAGGGACTGGGGGAGAAGGCTGACACCTCTCCCCATCCCATTGGTCAGGACAACTGTCCATCAGCTGTCCACAGCTCTAAGAACAGGAATGAAAACTACCCTGAATTAAGGAAAATATTGCTTCTATTTATAACACCCGTGTGTGAGAAACAACCTAAGAGAAGGCTGAAAAATCAGGGCGACAGAGCCACACTCCGAGCATCCAACACTCACAGCATCCAACACTCAGAGCCTCACTCAGCATCCAACACTCAGAGCCCAACACTCAGCACCCAGCCAGCAGCTCCTGAGGAAAACTGAGCCATGTCCATTCCCCCTCTCTGAGNGAGCCACACTCAGCATCCAACACTCAGCATCTAACCCTCAGCACCCAGCCAGCAGCTCCTGAGGAAAACTGAGCCATGTCCATTCCCCCTCTCTGAGAGCCAGGAGTGTTCCCCTCACGCTCCATCCCAGGAAAGCTGCAGCTGTGACCCTGACTGGCCCAGGAGGGGATGTTGGTGCAGGAGAGCAGCACTTCATGTCGTTCATGGGACATGGACAGAAGCACGTGGAGACGGGGGGATCATTGCCCTGTGATGTTGGTGTTTCACTTCCCCGTGAGTCACTTGTGTGCCCAGCCCAGCTCCCAGCATGGGTCACTCTCAGCTCCAGACACTGAATTCATCCTTTACCTTCCCCCTGGGGAGCTCTGTCCTCACTCCTGCACAGGCTGGAGAGCTCCTGGGGCACGAGTGAAGCAATTCTGCTTTTCTCCCCCACAGGATGGCACGCCAGGGAGCTCAGCACCGGGGTTTGATGCGCTGGTACCACTCCGGGCAGGCCCAGCACCCAGAACCAAAGTCCCACTCGTGCCTCCACCCACTGGGGACACACTCTAGCTCCCCCGAGGAGATGTGCTCCACAAAACAAAACCAAAACAACTCCCAAAACACAGAACAAACCAAAAATTCACCAGCAAAACAAACCAAGCCCAGCAAACAAACCCAGCCCAAGCCTGATCTTTTCAGCAAGAGGATTTGTTTAGAACTAAGCGCTGGTTAAACACATCCAAGAGAATATTCAAAACCTTTTCTTAACTTGCTTGTCAAATGAGATTCAGCCAAATTGCTGCTGGACAAGCGAAGATTTTGTCAGATAGGAAGGGGCCTCATCGCTGGCACCCTTCAAGGTGTGGTGTGATCTCCATCACAGGAGAACCTACTGGCAGAGCTGCTGTATAATTAAACATTGCCTTTTCCTGGGCAGCTGGCAGAGCAAACACAAAATCCCCTTACAGCCAGCCGGTGGAAGCAGCCCAAAGAGTGATGGAGCAGCAGGAAGGAGGAATAAAACAATCTTTCAAATATTGGTGATGTGGCAGAGGCTGCTGTGCAGGCAGAGGTCAGCTTGGACAACTGTAATGGACGTGGTACAAGCAATTAATTTGTTGGGTGAAGTCAGGCTCGGGAAAGCAGCCAGAGCTCCTGCTTATCTGCTGTTCAGAAAATAATGGATTTTTGGAGCAGAGGCCAGTGAAAAGCTCAGATCCTTAACTCGGGCCTTTGTTGTTGCTGCTTAGAAAGAGAAGGTGTCAGTGAGGCTCTGGTTTCCAGGGAGGACAGGGGACAGCAAATTCCCTTCAAGGACATGGTCACTTAGACACCTTGCTGGATCCTCATTTATGTAAGAGAAACACTGTTTTTACAATTGTGGCTTATTGAATTATCAAATACTAAAATATATTAAAAATTATGAATAGATTGCAATTTATAAAATACATGAAGTTATTAAATCCACAAGACATTATGGATGGTTTCCAAGAGAAGGCTGCCACGAACACGTCGGGCTAAATGAAGAATCTGGGCCTAAATCTGTGTTGCAACACTGGGGTGACCAGGTGGAAGAGCAAAGCAGCTCCGAGAGCCAACCTCAGGCATCCCGTGGAGAGAACCATTCCCCTCCTCTGATGCTCTCTGAGGCCCACAGCATCACACACAGGGCTATTTTCCATTTCCAGGCACTCCTGGGTGCTGCCGCTGCTTTAGGAAGCAAAAGGCCAAGCTGGTGACACCCAGTCTGGACCTGGCAGTGCCAGGCTCACCCAGCGCTGATGATCTGAGCCGGGGTCTCGGTGGTTTTGTGACTCTGTGTATCCCGTGGTTAAAGGTGCAGGGATCAGCTCCCACCATTCCCACCCCAGGGAAGGGTCAGGAGGGCAGGGCAGGAAGGCCCTTGCCCTTCCCAAGGTTTTGGGTGAGCTGGCAGCGATTCCCAGGTCTCTGGGGTCACCTCTGCCTCGGGGACAGGCGTTTCCCAGCCCCTGCAGCCCCATCAATCCCTGTCCCGGGCTCTGAAAGCCATCCAAGCCTTCCAGAGGGATGGATCAATCAATTACACAGGAGACACTTTCCAAGCGTTCCTCGGAGATCACAAATCCTTCAAGCAGGCAGCTCTATTAGATGGGCACTTCAGCCAAATCATTAAACTGGCTGCCAGTCACAGGGAACAATAACTTCTTTCCAAAACACTTGCTATTCTCTCAGTTACTTATTTACTAAGAATATTTTGATTCGCTTAATGCTTGGAACATCTTCCTCCAGTGCTGAATTAGAAATGATGGAACTGCACATTCAGGATAATTAAATAAGACAGCTTTCTGCAAATAATAATAGTGTTGTAATGTCAGACAATAAAGGGACCCAGCCAGCGCAGGCAGGTCTCCTCCTCCCCTTCTGGCTGTGCTGCCCGGACTTTTCCAGGGGACAAGGTGGCATTGAAGCTGATGGAATCACTCAGGATGCTCTTGAGAGGCTTTTCCCTCCCAGCCATCAGTGCCCCTTTTCTGTCCTTTACGGCTTCGCCAGATTTTAAGCAGAGCTCTTTAAAAGTGCTTGACAGATTTTTTTTTTCCCCCAAAGAATGCCGACAGAAAATGCTATATATAAATATATTTGTGAAAAATACCTTTAACAGGTGACGTCTGTCCCGGCCCCTGAATATGGCATGGCGCTTGGAGATGGACACACAAGCGACCCTCGTGAAGCCTCAGGCATCCTCCTCCTGCAGCCTCTGGGTGAGACCGCCCCGGAACAGCCCCCGGGCCTCCTTGGGAGGCACCCTCCGTCCTGCAGAGCCCAGGCACCAAGCTGGGGTTGCTCCTGGGCCAGCTGCACGCCCACACCTCCCTGGGCACTGCCAGGAGGGTCCCGTTGGGGCGGGCAGGGCTGCAGGACCCGCCTGGCCCACACCCCTGTAAATGAGCCCCTGATATTTTGCCACTGCTGCCCGGGAACTAATTACTCTGTGTTTTTAATAGCACAGCAGCGCAGGGATTCTCTGAGGGATGACTTTGCCTGTGCCAAATACAGGCCAGAAAGGCTTTGTTCGGAAGCTGCTCCCACAGCTGATGAGCCCACTGCCCATTTCCTATCAGCACGAGAAGCTTGGACACGAAGCCACGGAACCACGGAATCCCAGACTGGTTTGGGATGGGAGGCAGCCCAGAGACCATCCCTGGGCTCCAAACCCTCTTCCATGGTAGGGACACCTTCCATAACCGCACCTTTTCACACTCACAGCTTCCTGACTTTCAGACTGTGCCCTTTTGGGAATTTAATGATTTTTGTGGAACTGAAGAGAGGTCGCTTTTAGCAGAGAAAAGAAAGTCATCCTGGGAATTTCATAGATTTTGTTGTTTGCTGTAGTAGAGTTACAGAAAACTCCAGTTCATGTATTTAGGCACTAAATACATTCCCTTTGAACCAGCCCACTTAGCCCAAGGCACTGAACACTGGCTGCTATTCTCTAATTCTCCAGGAGCAGTGATCCCAGTGGAGTCCCCAGCCAGGAAGGTGCTGTGGTACCCAATCCTACCACAGCTGGCACTCTGCTTAATTAGTCCTGACAAATCCTGATAATGAATCATTGAGAGTATGAGTTAAGCATGAAATAAAACGAACAGCAAGGACCTTATGTAATTCTTCCTACTTCAATGGCTGCAGGAATTGAGTCATGAGATTGTTTTGGAACATTTTATGACACAAGTCAGGAGAGCTCTTTGTAAATGAAGTTTTAACTTTTTTTTTCTTTACGGGCTCTCCATGGCTGTGCGGGTTTTGTACAAGTGGAGATCTTTTCCTCATCTCTTATATTTATTTTTATTTATTCCCTCATCTCTTTTATTTATTTCCTTTCCTTCCTCATTCACTTTGTAGCAAGCCTGGTCTGTGCAGGGCTTTGCCCTGTGTACAACAACAGCAAGCTCAGGCAAAGAACCACCGACAGCCTGGTCTCCCCAGGTAATGCCAACAGCTCCTTTCTGTAGATGTGGGGTTGGGATATGGATTTTTACCTTTACTCTCCTGCTCTGATGGACTGCCTATCAGACAATCCTGCCTTTTCCCCATTTTCTGGCACTTAACCACGGCTTGCTTTCATGCCCTGTCACACTGCATGAAGTGAATTTTCCCTTGGCTTCACCTCTCCCGGTACTCACCTGGTGGGGCTCTAGACCCTGGTGTTCATCTCAGGGGGAGGCAGCCCTGGATGGTGCTGGGCCATGCTGCATCACCCTGCCCAGCTCAGCTCGGCTCGGCCTAACTCAGCTCAGCTCAGCTCAGCCAAACTCAGCTCAGCCAAACTCAACTCAGCTCCACTCAGCTCAACTCAACTCAACTCAGCTCAGCTCAGCTCAGCCAAACTCAGCTCAGCCAAACTCAACTCAACTCCACTCCACTCAGCTCAACTCAGCTCAGCTCAGCTCATCCCAGCCCAGCCCAGCCCAGCCCACTGGGGCACAGGCACAGCTGTCTCTCTTATGGGGCTGGTTCCATCCAACCACACCGTGTGGGGCCATGCAAAACCCTCTCCAAGGTCCTTCCCTGGGTGGGAGTGTGGTCCAGGACCACAGGGTTGAGCTCAGGGTCTACCCAGCAATTTCTGACTCTCCCTCTTCAAGACTCGCTGTGTTTTCCACAGGGGAAAAAAAAAAATTACAGGGATTGTGAATATCTCCATCACCTATGAGCTGCCCGAATAACAATGTTTTGTTTGAGATGCCTCGTTATGGTAATGAATGAAATCAGATTTGCCAAACCCCGTTTAGGGCTTTGGGAAGTGCAGGTGTTGAACTTCCCCTCTCAGGAAACCCTGGGCTGATGAGAGCTTTCTGGACTGGTTCCTTGAGCTGAAGGAGTCGAGAAAGGAGCTCAAAATAACCCGGAGTTACGGTGGAACAGAAGGAAAGCTGTCACCACTGAGCCCCTGTGTCGGGAGCAGCCGGGCACTGATGGAGCCTCTAACGAGCTCCAGAGGCCTGGGCTGCAGGGGAGGAGCTCCCGGGGCAGGAATTGTGCCTCAGAGTAGGTGAACTACTT
The DNA here is from genome assembly GCA_013397315.1 of Donacobius atricapilla. NCBI lineage: Eukaryota > Metazoa > Chordata > Aves > Passeriformes > Mimidae > Donacobius > Donacobius atricapilla. Next base: position 8,277 of record WBMY01018699.1, read on the forward strand.
TTAGTGAGACACCCAAATTGGGCTGGCAGCCTCAGAGCTGATCCACTTCCACCCAGGTCGATGAAAACTCATTAATTTCGGAGGTGGGGGCGTTAATTCGAAATCTGTTGGCAGAGCGGGGGGAGCCAGGCTGGAGAATGAAGGAGAAGAGGACAGAGGAGACCCCGGCGGCCTCCTCACACGGGTCCTGGCGCTGGGGACCAGCAGAACCAGGTTAAACTCCTCACAGGGGGGGTCAGGTGGGCCACCAGGGCTACAAACAGCCCCCCTGTGTGTGCAGAGCAGTATTTTTACTCCCAGAGAAAATGGATTTTCCCCTCAGTCAGTCCAGATGGAGGCCTGCCCTTAGCGGGGCGTTGTGGTGGCTCAGGATTCGCCACGGCACACACAGGTTGCAGTGCCTGGGGCTTAGAGAGGGGGCCTGCCTCAGTAGCCTCCCAAAATTCCACCCAGACCTCAGCCACGCTCCTGAGTCCCTCTGCGAGGCAGTTGTTGAGTTAGAAAAAAGGCTTTCATGAAATCCAGCAGGACAGGGGTGGCTGTGCCTGCACAGAGCTCACATTTCCCGACTTGCTGGCTCTTGGCTTCTGTTGGGTCCTTCAAGGGAACCAAAACATTTGGTCTGACCCAAACCAAACACATTGGAATGAACATTTAAAACATCTCCCTTACTTTTCCCCAGTTAAATTAAATGTTATAATTTCTTGATATGATTAGGGCATTTTGTTGAAAAAAAAACGATGCCAAAATGGCATTTTTTTTCTGTGCAAGCTGCAGGGCAGCCGCTGGCCCTCCTGGAGCTGTCGCTGAGGGCTGTGGCTGTGTCCGAAGCAGCGGCTGGGCTGCAGAGGGGAGGTGCTGGCTCAGCCCTGGCCCCCGGCTGGACCCAGCCCTGGGCTGGCTCTGCTCCAGTGGGTTGTGCTGGGGATGCTGCTGCCCCATCTCCCATCTCAGCCAGCCAAAATAAACCCCTTTCCTCACCTCCAAACGGCACCCCCGCGAAAAGCAGGGCATGGGAAGGGTGTCTGGGGGGGATCTGTACAGGAAAAGCTCCCCCAGCTCCTGCAGGCTCCAGCCTGGCTCCATCCCGGCCCTCCCCTGAGCGCACAGGGAATTCCAGCCTGCCCCTCTCTTTCCCAGCTCCCCCCAGACGTGGAAGGAGATTCTTTGTGCCCAGCACCTCCAGCAAGGATTGTTTTATTGTGACATGCAGAGCTGAACCCAAATCTGATACAGATATTGGATCAAACCTTGTACTCCGTGGCAATCTAATTTTATCCTGACATGTTGATTGCTCGCTCTTCATCTGTGGCTGCTGTCCCAAAGGGGGCTAAGTGAGAGGAGCTGCATTTTTATTTTTTTTTCTTCCTCTCCTGTAAGAAGATGACATGAAATAAATTCAGAAGAACACACACAAGAAAAATGTGGGGTTTGTTATTCACAAGACAGCTCTGAGAAGGGAAAAAAATTGGAGCCGAGATTTGTGAGGGATGGTACAAGATATGATGGAATTTCGGACTAATAAATCACAGAGAACCATTCCAAACCAAGGGAGCTGGCCCATGTAGGGGCTTTTGAAAACCACTCTGCATTGTTCTCCCTGTTTTCCAGCAGGTGACCAGGAAAAAATTTCTTGGAAAAGCCCGGCCTGTGGCTCATGCTGCCTATGGGCAGATGCTAGTGGGGAATTTACAGCTCATGGAGCAACCAAATGCAAGCCCCAAACGTAGGTGCAGTGATTCCTCAGGGATCTGGGATTTTGGAGTGAGGGATGTCCCTCAGAGGCACCTTCAGGAAGGGGTGCTGAGCTTTGCCACAGTGGAGAATTAATCACCCGGCATTTAAATAAGGGCTTGCGAAACTTAAAAGGATTTTCACAGATTTCCACGGATATCAAATTCCAAATATAAAGCTGAGGAGTGCCAGCAAGGGGCACAGCACCAGACTTGAACGGCAAAAGCAACAAGAGCCCTTGAAGGCACCAAAGCAAAGGCAGACAGGAGAAGAAACAAGAGCCAGGTCAGCCAGAAAGCCACAACCAGCAAAATCCTGGGTGAAAAGCACTCCTCTCACTCAAATATTGGTGTATTTAATAGAAAGGGCCCAGAATTAAACAATTTTCCCCACTTGGTTCTGTTAAAAGCAGCCTGCTGGCCCCAGTTTGAACCCTCAGGGCAGTGGGGATCCAGCTTTGCCCTGGGGGTTCAGTTCAGCAGAGATTGGTGCTGCTAATGAAAGAGGAGAACCTGGTGTTGATATTTGCAGGACCAAAGCGCTGCCCTTAATTTTCTTGCAAATATTTAAGAAAAAAAAAGTCAAACACGAACTCACCAGCCCATCAGGAAAACCTCATTTGCACCACTGACAACCCAGAACTTCTCACTGGACCTCTCTCACTTCTAATAACCCAAAACTTAGAAGTGTTTCTTAATTTTAGCAGCTTTTTTTTTTCCTCTTGACCCAGATACAAACAAGCTTTTACTACTGGGAAATGCAACGTTCATGCAGCAGCGCTAAACCCATCATTTATTTTTGTGTTAAACCAGGAGAGTTTCTCTCCTCCCTCTTTAATTACCCACCTTGATGGTGCTCTGCATTCTCTCCGAGTTTAGAAGGTGCCTTAGATTTCCACCCTGGTTCCTCCCTTAGCCCAGGGTCCAAATCTGCCTAAATCAAACTGAATATTTAACACACACCAATGGTGGTTCAGGGTTGGCATGAGTAGACAAGAATAAAATTGCTTTTTATAAAGTTTTCATTAAAAGCAATTCAGTTCGGAGGACCAGAAGATGAATTAAAAGAGTGATGCCGAGCTGTGTGTTAATTGCAGACAGTTAATTTAATTAGGGATGGCTGATTAGCGTGGGGCAGTGCTGGCTGGAGACTCTGGGTGGGCTCCAGCTCTGCCACAACCACGGAGAAAAATCCATGTCCTCAAGACATCCCCTAACTTTTCTGGTGGTTTGACTCACTAGCATTTTTCTTTTTCATGCTCTTTAAGGGGGAAAAAAAAAAAAAGAAAAGAAAAAAAAAGGCATTCTGGAGAAGAGAGGAACAAGTAAGAGATGGGCAAACCCATGAGAGCACTTAGGGAGGAAAAAAACCCTCTGGTGTTCCTGGTGTTTCCTGCTTAACTTTTCCATTTACACCCAGGAACTCCGGCAGCCGGGGTTACGTGAGGCAGCCCCAGCACTTCCAGAGCCCAGCCTCGGCTTTGGGGAACCACAGGAGTGTGCAGGAGCTTTCAGTGCTTCTAACCAAGGCATGAATTCTAAACAGGAATTCAAATTCAATCCCATAAATCACCAACTTCCCATCAAAGCAAGGCTTGGGAGTGGGCAGGATTAAGATGTGCTGAGGTAATGTTTGAAATGAAAGTAACCGCTGACAATCCTCTTGAAACACTGCGAATTTCCTTTATCCTCACTGCCAGGGAGGAGAATCTTCCCTTCCAAAACGGGAGCTTTTACCATTACTTTATGTCCTTTCCTGGTTTTATGAGGCAAAAGTCATGGAGGCATTTCAAACGTGAATTACTTGAAACCTGCTAAATTCCCAGCAGAACCAGGCTGGCTTTCTCTTGATTGGAGACTTTTGGAGTTCATTTCCCATTTCTACGGCAATGAAATTGTGGATTCCTTCAAATGTAAGGAACATTTAAGGCTGGACTTGATGTTCTTGGGGGTCTTTTTCAGCTGTGATCGTTCTGTGAGTCCGTGAACACAGTCTGAAAAACCAGAAGGAAAACCATGACAGTTAGCCCCTTCCCTGAGGGAAGCAGACCCATCCCAGCTCCAGCTGTGCCCGAGGGCTCCACACTGGGTCTCTCTTTGCTCAGGGCCTTTTCCTGGTCATTCTGCTGTGCTGGGAGTGCCCCCGAGCCCAGGCACAGCGGGAGTGTGGGACTGGAGCCTGGAGAAGATGGAGATGGGCTGGATTCCGTGTATTTACAGAGACGGGAGCACTCTGCACCCTCTCCTGTGGAGGGGAGGCCTCCAGAGAAGGTGGCTGTGCTGGAGGAACAGGACGCTGAGGAGGCAAACCCTGGCCAGCCAAGAGCCAGACAGGGCAAGTTTAACAGCTGCATTATTTAAAATTGTTTAATTGGCAATGAGGGTGTAATCTAAGGCTGCAATATAAGCAAACCCCCACTCGAGCCGAATTGCTGTGACACAATCGTTTGCTGATTAATCCCCAAAGTACACTGTAAAGGACACAGCCAAAGACTTCAGGACAATGGTCTGATTTTTACTGTGCCACATCATATTTTTCATTTACGGGTGCAGTTCCTGTTAAAGACCTGTAATTTCATCTTCGGCTCGCCCTGTGAGAAGTCTTTGCCTTGTCCCAAAATACTCGCTCAGAACAGCTTTCGCCAAAAGCTTGCAACCAACAATAAAAACAATCGCCCTGAAAGCACCCTCAATTTGGGGCATTTCCATCAATCCAGCTCCTGCTGATGCTCCCCTTGGAGCCTGGGCTGTTAAATGATTTCTCGCTTTCGTGCTCGCTCTGAAACTGCACAGAATTCTCACATTTGGGCACCGCTGGAAGCAAACCCAGGAAAGCTGCAAAGCTCCTGGGTCTCCGTGCGAGGCAGGGAGGATTTTGCCCGAAATGTCCCCGTTTCCATCACGTCCTTCATGCTAATTGAGTTCTCAACCTCGACTTGAGCTTCCTGCTGGCAGCTCCTGGCCCACCACATCATCTGTTTTGGGGCCGTTCGGCGTCTCCTGGGATCTGGGTTCTGCTCCAGGTTTTCCACTCTTTTCCTGTGTGGGGCTCCAGGGAACGATCTCATTCCTTGCCGCTGCAGTTCCCCTCCCTCTCAGCAATAACAAACCCACTAATTCACATCGCTCCAAGACACAAGAGCCATAGCAATAAAACTTGCAAACAGAGGGGAGAGAGAGAAGCATGTAAATATGATTCAAACCCAAGCTGAAGTTACTAAAATCCAATTGAGTTCAAATTTCTTTTCCTCCTTCCCCTGGCTGATGTTTCCCCAAAGCTACTCCCTTGAATTTCACGTGCACAGTCATCCTTCATTTCCATCAGCTGCATTCCCACGTTGGAAAAATCCCCACCATCTTCTGCTGCTCATGGAGAAAATGATTTAACCCGTGAAGGTTTTGTCCAGGTGAGGTCTGAGTGCCTGGGATGACTGAACAGCCAGGGACGCCTCTGAAAGTGGGAAGGCTTTGCAGGAATGAGACCAAGCAGATGCCTGATCCTCCTTTCAAAAGGATCTGAGCCTTTATAGAAGCCCAACAAAGAGTTTGAGCAGTGGCAGCAACCAAAAGAAAAGGGTATGAATTGAATTTGAAGAAGTGTGGAAATGCCTCAGCCCAAAGCTTCCTGCTGGAGCACCAAAGGCACAGGCAGGTGACCCAAGAGGTGACATCGGCACAGTGGCCAGGCTGGGGTGGCACCAGTGCTGCTGGATTTGGGGAGACTTTGGTTGTTTCCAGGATTTCAGCCCGAGGGAACAAGAAGGATGTTGGTTAGGCTGCTCCTTATTGCCCAGGGAATGTGATTTATGGCAAACACGGCTTCCCTACTTGATGGGGTTTTTGGTGGGAGGAGAGAATTGGCCATAAAGGGGATGTTGAGCGCAGACCTTCCAGAAACCAACTGCAAAATAATCTCAGATAGCCAAGAAATTGCTGAGATCCTCAAAGATCATCCCCCGTGGGGGTGGAGAGGCCCTAGAATGGATTTCCCAGAGCTGCTGCTGCTGCCCCCGGATCCCTGGCAGTGTCCAAGGCCAGGCTGGAGCAGCCTGGGACAGTGAGAGGTGTCCCTGCCGTGGCAGCCTGGGAGGTCCCTCCCAACCCAGCCCATTGAGTGATTCCCCCTAGAGAGCACAGACAATAAATGATATTTTTTGGAGCACTCCCGTCTTCCCGGGGTCATTTCCAGGCTCCCCTGCAGGGGCAGTGCTGTGGGTGCAGACACACCAGCGTCAGCCCCGCGCTGGAGCTGAAATGTGAAGCCTCCTCTGTGCTCCATCAGCCTGTGTGGAGGCCTCTTGCAGAAACCAGCCCTAATATTCAAAATTTAGCAACACCGTCTGTTAGAGATTTTGTTAAATAAAAACAACTCATTACCGAACTCAGATCTGGGAGAAGGATCGCTCTCTTTCACAGACAACTGATTTTCTTCAGCTGGAAAAACACCAGTGGCTGTTTCCCAGTATTTCTGAACCTTTTCCAAAGGTTTCTGACAGCAGCCACGTTCCTAACCTGTAGCCAAAGAAATAACTGCACTATTAATCTGGAACTGGCAGTAACTCCTGACATTTGAATTATGTTGCTGAAAGGTGTCTTTTTAGCAGCTGGTAAATAACGATCCCCTAATTACAGATATAAATCTGGGGAGGTATGAATGCGCTGCTGAGAGTGATGAAAATGTTTAATAAAATATGGCCCAGAAATGGGGAGCGTGATTAGATTCAGCGTCTTGACCACGGGGGTTTTCTGGATGTGCTGATAGAACCCCAGCCCCGAGCATGGCAACACTTCCCTGTCCCAGAGGGAAATGGGAGGGGTGCTAAAAATTGTCCCAAGCAATCTGAGCAACCAGCGTGGCATGAAACCCCTTCTGAACCATCCCAGTTCTCCTGGCTGCTGCAGGGAAGAGCATTTATGATGTGCCCTGCTGATCATCCGCAGGCCTTTATTAATTTTGTTTCTCCAGTGAAGTTTGATGAGGATATGGCTTCCTTTGGGGGCCTGGATTTGTCACCTCTGTGATTCAGACTTACATCATAGATCTCTAATGACAGAAATTGGAAAGAGCTCAAAACTGTAGTTTATTTTTTTAAAATTTTTTTTAAATTACTTTTTAAAATTCTTTCCCAAGTCAACTGTTTTACAAAAGCCGTGGCAGCTTGATCTGAAATGGCTTTATTTTGGTTCTTCACTTTCAGCTTTTTTGAGTATTACATTTACTCATTATAATTTTTTGTCATTTTTTTTTCTGACAGGGGATAAAGACAAATTCTTTTACTTAAGATTGTTTTTTCCTAACTGTAGCCTCTCCAAAAATCCCCAGCCGAGCTCCTCCAGTGACTGCCACAACTGACTGAAGTACAAGAGAGACAAAGCTCATCCAAGTGCCTGCATGGACGGGGTCTCTGAGTGTGGCCTTGGAGAATATCATGGAATGTCTTGGGATGGAAGGGACGCACCAGGATCATCCAGCCCAGCCCCTGGCCCTGCACAGAGCCCCCAAACCCCACCCTGGCACCCCTGGGAGCAGTATCCAAACCCTCCTGGAGCCCTGAGGAGCCTGGGCAGTGCCAGCACCCTCGGGGGGGAGAGCCTTCCCCAAAAATACAACAAAATAACATCTGCAGGTGGATATACAATAAACTGTAAATACTAACGGGGCTTGGGGAGTGGTGAGTGACCTTCTGACGACTGAGACACAGCACAGCTCAGTCCAGGCTGCAGTTCTTAATTCATAATTGTGATTATTAGCCACAACTGTGATTTCAGCCCAGATCTCTACCCCACTTGTACAGCTTCCCCTCAGCTGAGCCTGGGAGGAAAACTGCCAGGCTCAGCCTCCCTGCCCTGCTGCAGGAACGAGAGGGAAGTTCATTCCCAGCTGCCAGTGCAGTTCCTTTCTCCGGCACTACATTCATTAACTCTGCAGCACAACACCCAAATTACTCCTTTTTAGCTTCTGCAAGGATTTTCATGTCATGCTCGGGGTGGTTCCAGCTCATTACTGCTGCTTCTTTACTGCTCCATTATTGATGCACAGGCACTGCCCATACGAGGATTCATTAATAAGTCACGTTCTTAAATCCATGTGTTCCCCTGAAAGGAAGGGATCTCTGCCATAACATCTGCCTGTGCTCAAATTACAAATTACAGTAATGAGACTCTGCTTCTGCTCAGCTCATCCCACCCCTGCCATGGCAGGGACACCTCCCACTGTCCCAGGCTGCTCCAGCCCCAGTGTCCAGCCTGGCCTCGGGCACTGCCAGGGATCCAGGGGCACCCACAGCTGCTCTGGCACCCTGTGCCAGGCCTGCCCTCCCTCCAATCACCAATCCCACCACCCTCAAATCCCAGGAACCTCCTCAGTGCAGCCCCTGCTGGGGCCAGCCCTGCCGTGGTGATGAAGATCACACCAGGGATTGCTGTGCCTTTTCTGGTGACCAACACCAGCCTTCCTCAGGGCTCTGCCCAAACCGCCCCCACCAGCCAGACTAAACCCACACAAGGACCAAGCCCCAGGCCAGGCCCTGCCCTTTCCGCACTGATTCTCTGGGCTGGGCACAGCTGAGCATGAAACCAGTAAAAGGGGGTTAGGAGGAAACTTGTGCAGGAGAGGAAGAACTGGGCTGCAGAAGCTGGAGCTGGCGTGCAGGGCTGAATTAATAGCTTAATGCAATTCACTTCTTACTGGTTGCCTGGAAACTAACTTAGGGGAAAAAAAAAACCCCAAAAACAACAAAAAAAGGAAAAGCACAAACCATAATGGGTGTAGAGGGCTTAATAGGGAATTATTGATGCCACCAGCCTGTCTGACAGGCTGATGGATTTCTAACGAAACCACTCTGAATGCTCCTTTATTATTCCATGTTCTCCTGGACGCCGAGGTCCGAGCCCAGGGGAGAGGGAATTCTCCCTGGGGCTGGGGTTAATCAGGCAGCAGAGCAGGGCTGTGCCTGGCCAGCCTCGCTGCAGCTTCCCTGTGAGCCCAGCCTCGTCCTGCCCCTGCCCTGCAGCCAGCCCGGGGATCCCTGCCCGAGGCAGAGCCCTGCAGGGCTGCTCCAGGCAGCAGCAGCCCCAGCCCAGCCTCAGCCACAGCTGGTCACTGTGGGCTCGACATTTCCGAGCCTGAATTTCAGCTCGCTGACCATTGCTGGCTCCTTTCCCAAGGGAAAGCTGCCAACAGTTTCTCTTTCCAAAACATCTCTCTCTGTTTCTCAGCACAGGCTCAGCAAACAGTGCTCCCTTTGCCAGAACAACTGTCCCAGGGGTTGTTTCCTATTCCTGAACCAATGCAGGGCAGTGTCAGTGCCATGGAGCAATAACAGACCTTTTTACACAGCGTGTTCTAAAAGGAACTGCTGGAATTGTAACTAAAGCTTCTTTCTCTGCTGACAGCTCCATGGAGTCAATCCATTTCGTGTCCTGCCGTGACAGTCGGGAGCAAAGGAAATCTCCACCAGGGCTGCCCCTCGGATGCTCAGCGCTGGGTCAGTGGGCAGGGAAAACACATCCTGGAAGTTCCTGCCATCCCAAAGGCTGTGGAGTCCTTTGGGCTGAGGAGTCTCACCAGAGCCCTGTCATGGGTTAACGCAGTCTGATTTTTAGTTAAGAGAAATATAGAATATTGCCCTGTTCAGACCCTGGAATTGTTTTGGAAAAGGCAGNCAGGGACGTATCAGAGACTCATAGGGACCTATCAGCTTGTGGGGGGAGGATGAGTGTTTTGAAAGTTTCAACTCCAATTTTTTTTTTTTCTTTTCCTTTCCTCATTTTAGTGTGTGTTAATAAAATCTCTCTGTCTACCTTAAGTTGGGCCTATTCTGCCTTTTTCCTCCTTAATCCTATCTCACAGCAGAAAAGCACTTAGACCACTACACTAAATTTAGTAAACAAAGCCAGAGGTGAACGTGAAAGCACCACAAGCCCAGAGGAGAGCAGGGATCACGGGCAGGGACCCGCCACAGCTGAAGCAGACTCTGGCTTGGATGGAAAGCGCCCGTTCACCCCAGGAAGGACCTGCCAAGCCTGGAAAGCCCCCGTTCACCCCAGGAAGGACCTGCCAAGCCTGGGAAGGCACAAGGTGAACTGTTCATGATGCATATTTTCATGAACTGAGGCAGCAGCTCGGTGCTTCTGGCACCACAAAGCAGCTCCTGCCCCCCCAGCAGCTCCAGGCCAGGGGGCATCACCCAGAGTTGCCCCCCCAGCCAGACCCTGGTGCCCAGTTTTCCATCCTGGAGGAGTGCAGGCTTTACCCTGATTATTTTTGACAGGAATTAGGTCAGTTTAATTACCTTCACCTTCAGATGAGCATCCGCCTCTCTCCGGGGTACTTTTGGATATATAAATGAGGCACTGACAGCACCAAAGCAGAAAACACCATGAACCCCACAGACAAATATCCACAAATATCCAGCCCTGTGCCTCAGAGACAAAGCCTGGCAGCTTTTCGGGGGTAAGGACGATCATCTGTTAGAAACAGCTTTGAGAACAGACTCTGTCTCTTCTCCCATCTCTGAGGTGCATGGTACAAGGGCTGGATAATGTAATATAGAACATATTGTAATATAGAACAGTGCAGGGCTAATTTTGAGTCTGCTCCTGATTTATCTGTGATGTCAAGATATTCAGTAGATACCTCGAGAGCATTTTAAATAGTCTCTAAATAAAGCAAGTCATTATTTCTTGCTAAAAATGGGGTTTAAAACGAGCTAGTTACTGAAAAAAAAACAACAAACTGTGAATTGTTTTCCAGTTTCATAGGTCCCTTTCCTGTTTCCAAGTGATCTGTGGTAATAAAGTATCAGCGGAGATCAAATGCCCCAACAAAATCATTTAATGACTTACAGAATGTACATCAAATCCCTACAACCTAAGCTAAGACAAACATAATCACACACCCTTTTAATTACAGTTCTTTAGACACTGGGGGCAGAAATAGAATTTAGTTCACCAGTTCTCTTGCTTTTCATTGTTGTCCCATTACCCACAAGTTCTCTTTCCCATGTATCTCTTTTTAGGAATTCCTGAACCAACAAACCTGGAGCTGCTGGAGCCCTCAGTGGTGAGAGGAATGTCTGGATTTTCCAGAAGGAATGGAAGGGAGCAGCTGAAAAACCTTTGGGTGGTGTGGATTCCCAGGAATGTCCCCTCCCTGCTGGGAGTGCTGGTGCCACACCTGCAGCGTGAGGAGCCAGGGAAGCAGCACAGCCTCACCTGGGGAGGGACCCGGGGCACCTCATCCTGCTGGGCTGGCTCTGGAAACGGCGAGTGCATCTTCCCCCGCGGGAATTTCCATGGAAACAAACTGCTTGAATGGGAAAACATCTGGTGAGGGCATCCCCCCCACCTCCTCACCCTTCCCCACCGAAACCCGCAGGTACCAGGGCGGCCACAGCTGCCAACAGCTGGATCAGTGATCAACAGCTGGACTTGATCATCAACAGCTGGACTTGATCATCAACAGCTGGACTGACGCAGTTCGTCACTCACACACATACACACACACACACACACTTCGATTAGAAGGCATGAACTAAAACTGATTTATTTGAAAAGTTTGATTCTATTTTATAGTATTTCTACAAAGGCCAGGGCCTGGGGGAGAAGGTTGACACCTCTCCCCATCCCATTGGTCAGGAGAACTGTCCATCAGCTGTCCGTATCTCTAAGAACAGGAATGTAAACGACTTTGGACTAACGAAAACGTTGGAAGTGTTTATACATCACCTAAACGTGGAAAACAACCCAAACCATGAAAACTGTGAACAGAAGAGAGGGCTGAAAAAATCAGGGCAGCACTGGACTTGATCACCAGCAGCTGGACTTGATCTTAGAGGCCTTTTCCAGGCTGGACAAGTCCAGGATTCCCTGGGGGATGAGCACTGACCTGACAGGACCCTGGCCCAGCAGATCCTGCCAGAGGTGAAGCATTCCAGCATTCCCAACCCCCGGGCCCTGGTCCAGCCTCGTGTTTGGGGTGGACACCCGCCTCAGCTGGGGCGGGTTCCCCGGGAAAAGCAGGAGTGGAGCTCCTGGGCACGGCGCAGAGGCTCTGCAGCAGCAGGGCTGGCAGTGCCAGCAAGGCTCGGCGCGGGGAGGGCAGCCAGCCCCGGGTGTCAGGGGGGCTCTTCTGCTCCGCAGCCTCCCCACAGCACCGGACAGGGATGTGGCGAGCAGAAATAATCGCACTTGACATCTGCAGGAGGGCTGGCAGTCAGGGGCTCCCGTGTGACCTTGCAGACCCCAAAGGGCTGGGAGCCCCTGGGGGCAGCTGCTGCCTCCGTCCCTGCCCAGCCCCAGCCCCAGCCCCAGCCCCAGCGCAGCTCCTGCGGGCTGCGATCAGCCTGGAGCCCTGCTGCCGGCCAGCTCCGCTCCAGACAGCTCTCAGCAGAACCTCTCAGTGGGAACTGCCGTCCCCTCCTCGCCATCTGCGGAGTTAAAGGGATTTATTTGAGCTCAGGAGCCGTCTCCGAGTCGGTAAACTCTTGCTGGTGGGCCTAATGGAGAGCATCCCCGAGCCTTTTCTTCGGGGCAGAGGGAGATGTCCCCCTGAAGTGCAAAAATGGCAAGGTCTTATTTCTTCACAGCCGCTGGAACAAGTCATCCCGAGATTGTTACTCTGAAAAATAATCCATAGATTCCAAATACTGATATTTATAGCTGTAGCAGAACTCCTAAAATCTCATGGTTCTAATGGGAATGTTGGCAGGTCCTTTATTATGTCACGGCGAGCAGTGGTGTTAAAAGTTCTGGAATCAAACTATCAATGCATGATAAATGGGGGGTGAGCTGCTCGTGTCACACCACTTATTAAGTTGGTACCATAAATTATTGCACTGTAAAAATCAATGTTTACTTCCTCCCATATTTTCATTGCTATTTTCCAGAGTTCATTTGAAAACTACAAGAAACAAAAAAAAAAAAAAGGAAAAAAAAGAAAGCCAAAACCATGTGAAACAGGAAAATTAATTTTCTTCAGGCTGAATTGTTCTCTATTACCTAAACAAAACAACAGCTGAGGGTGTTGCAATTATTTAAACAAGCTAGACAAGAAAGGATGAATTGGACATGGGTCAGACCATGGAGTCAGATATTAACCACAAATTCCAAGGGTTGAATTAGGAAAGGTATGACTTTTTTTTTTTTTTTGAGAATGAATCACTATTTATCACCAATTTAAACTTTTTATTCCCAGATGAGGCCTCCAGGAGCACAGTCAGTGTAGCGTGATAGTCCCTTTAACGTCAGGCACGATGTTCTAATGTTAATTCTGCAGGACTTTGCACCAGGAGAAACATCCGCTGCTGGGGCAGGACCCCCTCTCAGCCTGCCCTGCCCCGAGGGGATGCTGAGAGCTGCCCAAACCTGCCTGGATGGCACAAAGTGAGGCAAATCCTTCCTGGCCTTCTCCTGAGCTGCCTCAGGCCCTTCCATCCCTCCCCTAAAGACTTTCCACATTTCGGATCCCAGTCCCTGCAGCGTCAGGGGTGTTGCACAGTTGTTAAATCCCCCTGGGGAAAACGCAGGAAGGGCAAAGCCGAAGGGGTTTGTGTGGGAGGAAATCCTGTTTGCGGTGCCCAGCCAAAGGTGAGCTGGGGATCGCACCTCGCCCGTGGCTGTCCCACGCCTTCAGGGGCAGCTTGGCAGGACCCCTGAGCAGGAAGCAGCAAGAAAAACACATTTTCCTGGTTTTTACACCCAAAGAGCAGAGCTTTCTTTTAAAAAAATTATTGTCCCTGTTGTTTCTGCCGGTCTGGTTTCAGCTTCTACTTGGCAGGAGCTGCACGCCAGCAGCGCGCTCCCCGCTTTGTTTTGATAGACTCTGTCTCCCAAAATCCGAGGTTTTTGGGGATTCCTCTCCTCAAGCTCAGTGCCCAACCACTTCTGGAGCATCCCTGCCCTTCCCGAAGCCGAGGGCAGCATTGATCAAGTGCCACCTCCGATGCACAGGCTGGCAAAAATCTCCTTTCCTGCAGGCCAAGCGTAGCCCCGGGATTTATTTGCCGTAAGTCAGAGATTTCGCAAACAGCAGCATCCCAGAGCACGTTAGCTCTACTTGTGAGTGAGCACATCCCGTCTCGGGCCAGCTTTTCTGACAGATGATTCCAAGGGGAGCAGTGACGAGGCCTCAGAAGCCTTTATGGCTTTTCTTACCTCATCTGTGTTTGTGCACTGTCAGAACGGGGCACGGCTGCTGTTTGGAGAGCTGCCATAAATAACGGGGCTGGAACAGCCGGGTGTCAGTGAGGGCTGCCTGGAGAAGGGTGAGAGGGAGAATTTCCCACCTCAGCCAGCCCAGGAGAGGCTCCCAGCCAGAGCAGGAGGCAGCAGAGCCCGGCGCTGGGCTGGGCTGGGGGGATTTGGGATTTCAGCCAGGGTTTGCTTCATGGCCACCCACACTCTGGGATTCCCCTGCCTCAAAGAAAGAGAAAAGCCTGAATTTTGCAAGGTCAAAGTTTAATGTTTAAACTTCACCTACCTTCAAATAAGGGACTGAGGAAGAAGGTATGGCTGCCTGCGACTTCACCACTTCAGCAAGGATTCTGTGCAGAGCGCAGAAAGGAAAAGGCTGTCACAGGCCTCCAGGGAAAGTCGCTCAGATCTCAGGCCAAGGCTCCCCCATCCTACAAATGAACATTTTTAACCCTCTTGTTGGCCACGCTGCAACCTAATAGGGGGTCCTGAAATCTGAGTACCTGTGCTTGTTATTGCCTGAGGGTTCAGCAGCTCCCAGGCAGCCTTCTGCAGACGCTCAAACTCATTAATCTTGCAGGTTCAGGGTGCGTCTGCAATCTTCTTGCATCCCACATTGCTACCTATTACCTCCAATTTGGATCATCTGCCTTGTTTTCCACCCGGAGCCGTCTGCAGAGGGGCTCTGAGCCAGCACAACTCCCTGCTATGGAGACTTGCTCCTGGGTGACGTGAGCAGAGAGTTTTGCATGAAAATCAAAAGAACAATCTCTGAGGAGCCTGCCTGTGTCTCCTCAGAGCTCAGGCTGTCCTGAGAGCACGGCGTGGCGTGGAGGGAGAAACCACACGTCTCCTCCTCTCCACAGCTGGAAAGGTTTAACTAATCAAGCCAATTATTTTGCTGCAACAATACGAAATTAAAGGGGTTTTCTGTTTAAAAATCATAGACAGAGGCAATCTGAGCTGATCCTGTGTGTCAGTGTGGAGGAAGGATGGATTGCAGAGCTGCTCTGGGGCAGATGTTTAATGGCTGAACCAACCCCGTGTGCATCAGCTGGGGCTGGCCTGCACATCCCATCATTCTTGGCAGGTTTGCTGGGGGTTATTGCCCATCCCTTAATGTTCACACACCTGATAGACAAAGACTTCTCAGAATCCCAGAAGGGTTTGGGCAGGAAGGGGCCTCAAATCCCCTCCAGGGCCACCCCTGCCATGGCAGGGACACCTCCCACTGTCCCAGACTGCTCCCAGCCCAGTGTCCAGCCTGGCCTTGGGCACTGCCAGGGATCCAGGGGCAGCCACAGCTGCTCTGGGCACCCTGTGCCAGGGCTGCCCTCCCTCCCAGGGAACAATTCCTGCCCAGTGTCCCACCCAGCTCTCCCCACGAGTGTTTTTTCCACAGCTGGAGGAGAGTTCTGTTGAGTTCTGTGCTCTCCAGGCTCTGCAGCCACGGGCAGCATCCCCCCTGCACCCACAGCTCCGTGTTTCCCTGCAGAGGATCCATCCTGCGCTCCGGGGGGATGGAGGCAGCACAGCCCCACAGCTGCAGCCCCTCCCTGCCCCAGAGAGAAGCTGAGCTGGCCCCACGTCCAGCTCAGGGTCCCGTCCTGGGCACGGCAGGAGCGCAGCGGGTTTTGCTTGGGTTTGCAGGCAGAGATGGATGGGCTGAAGCTGAGCCGGGCCGGGCTCCAGGCCCTTCCCAGCCAATTGCTGCTCAGCCAGGTGTGCAAGTGAGGAGGGACGTGAGGCTCTTTAAGGTCCCTTCCCACCCAAACCATTCCAGGATTCTGTGCTATTTACGTCTCAGAGTTCCTAATTTACTTACTGCATGTTACACATATTACGCTTGATCTTAAAATATTCCTTATCTTTATTTTATTTTTAATGAAGTGCAACACTTCTGGGTTTTTTTTTTTTTTTTTTTTGCTGTCATCCTGACCTTTCCAGAGCACTGAGCTTTGCCAGCAAACTCAATCATTTGCCCATGCTGCACAAAGGCAAAGCTAACTGCAAAATAATCTTGGTGCCATCTATTTATAGCAGATATAAAATCCCCCCAGGAAGCTGGTAAATCCCCTTCTCTGTGCTCAGGTATGAGGGGCCACAGCATTGCCTTTCCAGGAGGGTTTCATTATCCAATGCTGGTGATTGATGCTGTTCCTGAGTAATCTTTCAGATAAATGAGCCCTCCCCACCTCATTTCCATAACTGTTTTATCACCGTGTGAATTAGTTCCTCACACTTCTGCAGAGTTACCTCTCCAACAGGAATTTCTTTACAGAGCAATAGATACATCCAGCAAATAAAAATTGTCCCAGCAAGTGCTGAGTATCTCCCAAAAACCCCTCAGATTCTTCTATTTTGGCAATTAAAATATTGACATTTTTTCGTCAATTCCTTTCTCAACAGATAAGAGAAGCCAAACCAGGAAAGAAGGATCAGGCAGAAGGCCGGGATGTTTTCTAGGAAAAATAGTGGTTATCCAATAAAATCCAACTATGTGAAAGTCTTCCTTTGTCAATATCTCCTGGAGTTTCCTAAAACATCTCTTCTTTTTGGAAAATAGCTTCAAACTCAATTAAAAAACAGCTTCAGAAATGGGGTTAAAGGACTTGGAGAGAAGAAAAGCCATTTGTTCTGAGGCAATCAGGTTTGCTTAGATCGGTGTGGAAATAGGCAAAGAGGACAAGACTTGACTGCTCTGGATGAAAGGATCAATTCCAGGCGAGTTTCTGTTTGTGCTCACTATAAACCCATTTTTTTTTTTCAAGGGTCTCACATAAATCCAAATGTACTCTGGCTCTGAACGAAAATGGAACTGAAGCCAGCCTGGGGATTCGGGGTGTGGGTGGTCACATTCAGCAGCAGAGGTCCCACACCCCACCACGGGTATGTGTTTCAGACACTCTCTTCCTCAAAAAACTTTAATTTAAAAAGAAAATAAAATATGATAAGCCCCTTACTAAGGACAGAATGCGAGATCAGAGCAAAAACCAGGTGTGGAAAACCACAACCCAACTGCTCAGACATTTCGATATTTTCAATTTAAAAGTCATTCTTGCAAAAAAAAAAAAAA
>WBMY01018699.1:25314-57548 GCA_013397315.1 Donacobius atricapilla
AAAAAAAAAAAAAAAAAATCTGTCCCATCCACAAGCTGACCAATGCCGTATATATAAAAATCGTCCTTCAGGATTATTTTAATCACAACAAATGTTCCTAAACCAGGTTTTCAAGCAGTGCCTAATGGCAATATTTACCTAGGAGAGCTCAGCAGCAGAGTGCAGAGGGGGGAGCGCTGAGGGGCAGAGCCCGGCGCTGCCCAGGGCTGAATTTCCAGTTTAATTCTCTGTGAGGGGATTTCCATGGGGGGCAGGTTTCCCCTGTGCCCCCCCCTGCAGCTCCAGCTCCCATCCCTGCTGGGGACAGCCAGGATGGGCGGGGGTGCCCGGGGCACAGCTGGGCACAGCTGGGCACAGCTGCAGGAGGGTCCGAGCAGGAGCAGCCAGCGCGGACAATCCCGGCGGAGCCAGGGCTGGGATGCGAGAGCATCCCCCTGATCCCCGGCGTCCCGGCCGCGTTGCCATGACAGCGCAGCACCAGGGCTGCCTCCTCTCCTCCTCTCCTCTCCTCTCCTCTCCTCTCCTCTCCTCTCCTCCAGCAGTTCCTGGGATGGGGAAAACAGGGAATGCAGCCACAGATTCCCGTGGAGGTGAATGCTGCAATTTCTGTTTCCTGCAATAAAGTCGCAGAACTTTGTGTCACCCCTCCAGTTCAGGGGGACACGGCGCTCCTCCCGACTCCTCTTTGCTGGCAAACAAGGCTGTGCATTAATGGTGGAATCATTTCTGTCAGGCGGATGCCAAAATGCCCTAGTAACTTAAAAAAAAAAAAAAAAAAAAATCAAACCACCAAAAAGCCCCACAAACCTTAGTGACATTTGTATAAACTATAGGGAATTCCCACCTCTTGTAAATCAGGTTTTTTGTTGAAAACAAACACATTTTCCTCCATATCCTGGGACCTTGTTCCTCATATCCTGTGCTTGTTCCTCAGCCTTGGCACGACCTGAGTTTCCAAGACATCTTTCAAGCCTTTGCTCCCACACGTTCTTAGATTTCCTTCAAATTTTCCATTGATATAGAAAATATTTATGTTTTCCTGCAGCCTGGCATTACCTGTCGTGCAGGTGGAGCTCAGCCTTCCCCACGCCCCGGGGCTTGTCCCCTGCAGGTCCCTGGGCAGGGACACCTCTGCATGTGGAAATGGGAGGAAGGACCCAGCAGCTTTCATCCTCTCCCCCTTCTCCTTGAAGGATTTCCTTTCCTTTGGAATGTTCTCTCTGAAACGGTGCCAAAAGCAACAGCATTCCTCAAATTCAATTTGTTATTTCTTGGACAACGGAAGAAAACATAATATTCTTGGGTATACAATATGCAAAACACGGTTGGGTTTATTATTTGAAAAAACTCAAGACAGCTTTGCCTGTGGAGATCAGGCGGAGCAGAAATAACATTCCCTCTGCAGAAATGAAGCTGTTTTTCCCAGCAGCAGCCACAAAGGCTGTCCCAGGTGTTTCCCCGTCCTTGGCTGGACACAGCGCAGCCCTGCAGCAGCCTCGTGGGACGTGCGTGGCTGTGAGCAGCACCCCAAGTGTCACCTTGCCCCCTGCTCCCCGTGCCCAGGGAGCTGCAGCAGCTCTCTCCCGCGGCCTGGATGATCGGATTTATCCATTCCCAAAAAGCTGCTGCGTGTCCCTGCCCGTGGCCGGGGTGCAGGGGGCTCTGGGGTCCCTCCCAGCCAGCCCGTTCCAGGACTCCAGGGCGCAGTGCCCATCACGCCAGCCCGTTCCAGGACTCCAGGGCGCAGTGCCCATCACGCCAGCCCGTTCCAGGACTCCAGGGCACAGTGCCCATCCACGCCAGCCCGTTCCAGGACTCCAGGGCACAGTGCCCATCCACGCCAGCCCATTCCAGGACTCCAGGGCGCAGTGCCCATCACGCCAGCCCCCAGGACAGGCTGGGAGATGGAGGGGCTGGGCTTTCAGGGGGGTTGGGGTGTTTGGTGATGGCCCTGCATCCCAGAGCTCCGGGGCCGTGCAGGAGGAAGGCAGAAGCACCAACAGGAGCGCTGCTGGTTTGGCGCCCAGCGCAGCCAGCCTGCCTTTGAGGCTTTGCTGGCAGCTCCCGGCTCCTTCCCAGCCCCTCACAGAGCCTCTGCCCTCGCATGGATGCACGAGAATTCCCTGCACTCACATTCAGGGCAGCCCTTCCTCTCGGCGCAGCAAACCAAGCAGCAGCTCTCCACAGGCTGCTGGACTCCTCTCCCAGCCCTCACACTCAGCCAAGAACTCCCACAGAAACGCTTTTATATCTCAAGACTACTTGAGAGGAACCTAAGTACTGCACTTTCACTGCCAAATTTAATTTCTTCGTGGAGCTCTCAGCTCACTTAAAAGCCTGCCAGGCTCTCTGAGGGCTGAGAGCTCCTCAGGGCATGGCCTGGCCTCTCCCCTGGAGGCACAGCCCTGCCCTGCTGGCCTCTCCCCTTCTCCTTCTGCGTCCAGAGGCCAATTCAGCACCTCAAGTACATCCATCTGCTGGAGCGGCTGCAGAGTCACCCTCCTGCAAGGGGGGCACACAGGGACCCTCTGCAATCCCGGAGTCCCGGAATTCCTGAGGCTGGAACAGCTCTCCCAGCCCAACAAATCCACCTGGTGCCCAATGCCCACCTTGTCCCCAGCCCAGAGCGCTGAGTGCCAGCCCCAGGAATTCCTGGGCACCTCCAGGGGTGGGCACTCCAAGCCTCCCTGGGCACTTCCAAAGCCTGAGCGCCCTTTCCATGGGGAAATTCCTGCTGCTGTCCAGCCTGAACCACGCTGGCACATTTTGAGGCCGTGCTGTCCCTCGTTTTGTGGGAGAACATCTCCCCCCTCGTGCCAGGGAGTTGTGCAGAGCCAGGAGATGCCCCCAGGCCCCTTTTCCTGCAGGCTGAGCCCTTCCCCAGCCGCTCACGGCTCCTCAGGTGGGTGGCTGTGCAGAGCCTCCCCCAGCAGCAGCTCTGGCAGGCGGGCAGGGGCCAGGGCAGACCCTCCTGCGCGGATTTTCACGGCTCGTCGTGATGAAAATCCTCCGAAGAACAGAGAGCGAGGACTGGAACAGAGATGGTGCAGTGCCCAGAGTAAATTGGAGAAACGAAATTAGAAACAATCTGTGTTTCAAAAATGTGGTCAACAGAACGCATCACCATGACAATTCTTGCTAGAAGCAACAAGAGAGGCTTCCTGGCAGTGCTGAAGGAGGGCTGCTTCTGGAGTGAAGAATCATCAAAATGCAATTTACAGCACCAAAAAAATATATCTGTAGTGGCATTTCATTGACTTTTATTCTTAAAATGTGAGAACTAGACTGAAGAAGCATTACCTTACACTGAATTCTGTGAAAATCCCGATCCTGACAGAAAATCAGAGACGTCTTTAGCATGTTCCTTAGTGGTTGCATTCCAGACAAAGCTAAAATAAGGATCAAAGATTTATATCACAGATATAAAATAAAATCAAACGAGAGTCTCAGATTAAGGCACGCAGGGGTGGGCTTTAAATGACAAATATGGTTCTAAAAGGAAATGTAAAGAAAGGATTAAAATACCCACACACTGAAAAATAATTCCTTTTAAAGGTGTCACCATGCCCCAGCTCCCGGCTTGGAGAGAAACACAACTTGCTGCGATTTTAATGATGGCTCTCTCAAAATATCCCATTCAGGGGGTTGGATGAGCCTCCCCCTCAGCTGCCCTCCCTGGCACGCTGGGTGAGGATTCGCAGCCACAAAAAAAATGGATTGTTTCAATTTGGGGCAGCCGAGAGGCGACGTTGGAGCTCCCCTGATAGGTGAGGCCACCCAAATGTGCTCGTCTGCATCGTCCTGGGGAGTGGACTGAGCTGGGAAGAGAGGAAAAAAGGGAGCAAATCCACCTGGAGAGAAAAGAGAGGGAAAAAGGGAGCAAAACCACCGGGAGAGAAAGGCAAGGAGCCCAGAGCAGCTGGGGCTGCCCCTGGATCCCTGGCAGTGCCCACGGGCCATTGGGCTTGGAGCAGCCTGGGACAGTGGGAGGTGTCCCTGCCATGGCAGGGGTGGAATGGGTGGGATTTAAGATCTGAACTATTCTGGGATTCCGTGATCATAAAAAAAAAAAAAAAAAAAACCAAGGAAACACAGCAATGTTTTGATGACAAATGAAATAAAGAGCAGCTATGGCTGGGGGTGGTGGTGGGATGGAAATCACATCTCCACCTCTGGAGCTTCACCCAGCAGCTCTCCCTCAGGGGTTACTATTTACTACATTTTAAGGAGTGCAGGCACTGAGGATAAATTTCCTCTCTTAAGCCCATAAATCTCTGCAGGTCTGACTGAACGCTCAGCATGGTATATGTGTGTGGCTGGGCTGACCTTGAGCTGGGGAAAAGTTTTTTAACAAACTTCTCCTTTTGGAAAAAAACCCCTCATTGCAGGCTGGCAAATCCTGCACAGCTTCAATCAATTGCCACAAGTTGTCTTAATTTGTTACTGCTTAAGTAACATTTCTTTCTCATCAAAATACTAGATGTCAAATATTTCATTTGGAATGTTAAGCTGTGTTAAAAAATAGTAAGTCACCTAGCAACTAAAATGAAATATCTAACGTGAGGTCAAATTGGCTACTTTGTTGATTCTGGGATGAAATAACATTTTTTTATCATTTTTGATTTTAACAAAGCTTTTTTTTTTCCTTTTCCCCCAGGCAATTTGGAATTGCCAGGGAATAAAATAAATATATTACCCCCAGGTAGGTACTGTATAAGTAATATATGGTAGAGTTATAATAGAGCACTGAAAAAACTCCATTACATCGCTGTTCCTTTGTCAAAGGCAGGACTGGTTGGAGCAGCACTTGTATATCTCAGTGATATCTAATTCCCAGGGAAAACCTAGCAGCACTGAGAGCACAGCCAGCTGCAGGCAAACAGGGTCATCAAACACTGTCAGCAAACAGATTATTCACAGAGCCCAAAAGGAAAAGAGAAACAGCAGGAGAGACAATGTCTGTAATATTCATAATTCATAATACAATGGGTTTACCCGAGTGCCCGGGCAGCTCCTGGTGCAGCATGGAAATGGGGCCATGGAGAGGGGCTCAGCAGGACCAGGGGATCCCTCGCCTTGGGGATTTGGGGACTTCCCCGTGGGCAGCAGCCTGGCCAAGTTCTCAGCCCTTCCCACCCTGGGACTGGAACTGCCCCTGAAGGCCAAGGAAATCCTGCAGGGGGGAAAGCACAGCACACCCAGGGGCTGGAAAAGCGCTCCCACCAGGGAGTCCCAGGGGGCCAGCAGGGCTTTGGCACTAATTACCCCGTCAGGACACACTGTGCATTCCTACAGCACCGTTACTATCCCGTTTCCCAAACCTGTGTGCTGAATCCTCTGTGTCGGCAGCTCCTGGGAGGTTTTCCAGCCCCACAGGAGGTGCAAATTCTCTGCTTGTCTCATAAACCACTTCTCTGGAGCACAGCAGGGACAGGCAGCTGTTCCCACAAGGACTGTAAGGACAGGAACAGGGGTGAGGATCTGGGAGGAGGGAAACCAGGGGTGGTGAACGCCCCCAGGGCTGGTGACCTGCAGGGACTGGGGCTGGGGCCCAAATCAGCTCTGCTGGGACCCAGATCAGCTCTGCTGGACCCAGATCAGCTCTGCTGGGGCCCAAATCAGCTCTGCTGGGATCCAAATCAGCTCTGCTGGGATCCAGATCAGTTCTGCTGGACCCAGATCAGCTCTGCTGGGCCCAGTTCAGTTCTGCTGGGCCCAGTTCAGTTCTGCTGGGCCCAGTTTTGCTCTGCTGGGCCCAGTTCATCCCTGCTGGGACCCAGACCAGTTCTGCTGGGCCCAGTTCAGTTCTGCTGGACCCAGTTCAGTTCTGCTGGACCCAGTTCAGTTCTGCTGGGCCCAGACCATTTCTGCCGGGCCCAGTTCATCCCTGCTGGGCGCAGCTCAGCTGTGCTGAGTGGTTTCCATGCCGAGCTGGGGTGGCCATTCACAGCCTGGCCATCCTCTCTGGTGTTCCCGGTGCCTGGCGCAGGCCGGGCAGATTCAGGAAGATGCAAGCTGGGAACATTTCCTGGAGCAGGGCTCTGGCTGACGTCAGCCTTTTCCCCCAGTGCTCCCAGTTGTCTCCGTGGGCCGGGCTGCCCAACACCTCCCTCGTGGAGGGGAGCCTGGCCCTGGTGACTCACGCTGCCACCGCCGAGGTGACGAAGCGCCGCGGTGCATCAGCCAGAGAGGGGGCACAGCTCCAGCCCCCCCGCTCTATTTATGGCTGCAGGCAGAGAAAAACACGCTCCTGCCACGTTTTAAAATAAAATGTATGTGAGCTGGGTGAAAAACACCAGATGACTGCACACGGGGACGAGGGGATGTTAATGCAGACAGTGACACCTCCAGTTTTTGTGCTGCCTGGAGAAGGCACCGGCAGAGCTGCCAGCCTGGCCTTTGGGTGCCTGGTTCCTGCCCTGCCTTCAGCAGAGGGTGGGAAGGGCAGGGGACACCCTGGAAACACCAGGAGCACCAAAAAAAGCCAAATTGTGGTCGAGCTTTGAAGCCAATCTGGCAAAGAGCACTGGGAGAAAACAGGGACACTGGGAACTTTTGAAATAATTCCGTTGTTCGGGAATTTATAAATCTATGAAAGGCTCACTGATGCATCGGAAACAGCTTTGGCTTTCTAGTATTTACTCAAAGCAGTAATTCTTCCCGGTATTTTACAGGATGTTCAGCCCTTCAAGTGGAGCTGTACAGCAGCAATTATAAAATGCAAAGGGCAGCACTGCTCAAATGAGAGACCTCAGCCGCAGAGAGGTTTCAGCTTCTCTAAACCTCATTTGTAAGCAGGGATAAAATGGAAGAGTAAATGGAAGAACCTGATAGCTTCATGTCAGAGAAGACATGAACCGTGACACAGCAGTGTCAGCCGAAGGAAAATGAGCTGTTAAAGCACCTGGAGTGGAACAACACACAGTTTCTGAAGTGGCAGATTAAAAAAAAACCTGATAATGGGTCACGAGTGATGAAATTTATGCCTTGTTTCTGCCGTGCACTGGGACTTCCACTTTCAGATCTGCAGTCAGAGCAGATTAGATTGCCTCCAAATGAAAGTGTCAAGGTAAAACCCAGCAAGTGGAGTTCAACAGCTCTGTAAAAACACTGGCAGCGAGGGAAACAAGAAAACAAACCTCATTCTGCTTCTCCCGCAGCCCCTGCACCTGGAGAACAAGCCTTTAACAGAGGCAGCAGAAATGTGATAAAAACCCAGGGCCTGTAGCAGCGGACTGGAAGAGGCCTTAAGCGCCTGTCAAAAGATGTTAAATAAGATTTTTTTTTTAACTAAAATATGATTCAGCTTTTCTAATATCACATAAAACTAAAAATTGGGGAAAAGGTGGGGTTTTTTAAATTGACCTTCAGGAGGAAAAGCCTCTGGATGGCTGGTGGCCACGGTGGCTGCAGGGAGCAGGCAGCTCCAGCTCGGCTGATCACCGAGCAAGCCACGCTCCCAACCATTTCTTCCCCTCCTGCTTCAAGCAGTGCCTCAGTGCAGCCTAACAGTTTCCAATTGGCTAACTAAAATAACTCAGAGGTCTTTATTTTTCTGGGGTGAGGAGGGCAGACGACAGCCCAGAAGCATTTCTGCTTTGTCTGGCACAGGACGAGTCTGGGCGCAGCCCACGGCGGCATCTCCACGCTGCAGGGCTGGAGGTGGGAAGCTGCACTGCCTGCAAATATCCCCAGTGACACACTTGGGGAGGAGAAAAACTCATTTTCCTCCTGACCCTGAACGAGTTCTGACACAAAAAAACCCCAGACTTGGGTTAATTATTTCTCCGAGCTTGGAGGAAGCGGCGGATGGATCGTGCCATGCCTGACCCCGCCACGGCCTGCTCTTCCCTCAAACTTTAATGCAGCTTTTTGGAACTCTTATCAATTGAAACAAGAGATCTTCCTCGCATCATAAACTCTGAGGGGAATCGGTAAATCCTGCTCTTTTATTGTGCTGACCTTTAGACCACCATCTGTCTTTTGGCTCTTCAGTTTATATGTGAGAAAATACCACGAGGTGCTGGCGCATCCGAGCTGCTCCTTCCACCCCACTCACAGACCTTAAACCCTCCAGCACTGAGCTGGAAGTTACATTTTTATTGAGTGACTGCTTGAAGCAATGGATAAGAAGGAAAAAAACCCACCCTGCTCATTTATAACCACTTTTAGTTAATGCCAGTGAGCAGGATTTGTTATTTGCTTACATCATCTACCGCTAAAGTCATATTTTCTCCGTGGAGTCTGTGTTTTGAAAAGTCCTTGGCATTTTAATTGGCTCAATATTTCAATTCTCTGTCAAAAAAAAAAAAAAAAAAAAAAAAAAAAAAAAGACTTGCNAAAAAAAAAAAGACTTGCTGAAAAAACACCACCTGATTCCTCTGTGGATTCCTCTTTCTCAGAGCCCCGTAGGTGCTGCTCCACGTGGGCAGGAGTTTGCAGTGCCCTGGCTGCAGTTCTCCCTCTGGATCAGCCTGGCAAATCCAAAATCATCTCCTCAGCATCGAGCAGGAGCACTCTGCCTGTGCCGGGCTCCCAGGGAGGGACTCCAGACCCAGCTTTGCATTTCCTCTCCTCCACCAAAGAGCGACAAAGAAAGAACCAGGGAAGGAAAAAGCCACAAGTGGCTGGAGCTCTGCAGAGCTGGAAGGGAAGATTCCTGGTGGGAGCTGCAGCGATAAATGTTACCTTTGCTCCCCAGTTCCTCCTTTCCTGCTGCCCATCTTCACACAGCTCCCATCTGGATACTGGGGTTGTTCTCCCTTGGGACGGGGCTCTGGAGAGCAGGGGGGAGACACCACAGGAGCTTCGGGCTGGGAAAGCCCTCGGGGACATCGAGTCCAACCTGCCCCAGCCCTGCCCAGGCCGGCACTGCCCCCTGTCCCCAAGTGCCACATCCACAGGGCTTTGAGACCCCTGCAGGGATGGGGACTCTGCCCCTGCCCTGCTGCAGAAGGGACCCACAAGGGCTGAGCCCAAGCCCTGGCTCTGCCCCCCAGAACCCCACCCCGTGCCTGAAGGTGCCGCACTCAGTGCAGGCATCGCGCACGAGGAGCTGCCTCACACCACGGAAATGCTTGCAAGTGACAATTATTCCCATTTAATTTGCTGGAAGTAACGACAGCCCCAGTTTTTTTCCCTCAGTGCTGCCCAGAGCTGCCTCCAGACATCGCTACCTGAGGGCTGGGATGAAGCCAACAACCCACCCCACAAAAAGGCAGCACCCTGCAAGCAACACTCCTGTTTCCAGCTCCCAAGGATCTAGACAGATCCCAAATTTCAGCTGCGTTTCAGCCATTTTGCATTATACAACCCCCAGCGTGCAGTTTTATTTTCTCCCAGTATCCTGTGCAGGTTGGAGCTATTAGGATCTGCCAAGGCTTATCCATTTTCAGATGTCTCAGGAGAAAATGAGGAAGGCCAGAGGGCTTTTTTAATAGCAGCAAATAACAGTTTGCTTGCTTCAGTAAGTTAGAGGTTAATGGCTCTGCATGAGAAAACAAGGCTCGTGGCCAGTTCTGAGCAAGATTCAGTTTCCAGTTGCTTGAAATCTGAAAAGAAGGTCAGCACGCCCAGCCAGGTTCCTCTGTGCTTTTGTTTTATTCAGCTTTGCAAATCAGAGCTCTCTTCATTGCCTCAGTCTCTGGTGTGAGAGCGGAAAAGATGAAGTTGAGAGGCTGAGCTGTTGTGTTATTATGTTCCCCATCTTATTATCTAAATTGCTGTGCCATGAGCGGATCCAGCCCAGGAGCCTCTCTTGATCTACAGCTCAGAGACCAGGACTGCTGGGTTTTTCAAGCCCTGGTGTGTGTACACGGGGCTGGAAGCATTTGGAAATCTGTTTACAAGCTGTCCAGTGTAATTGAGAAGGATTTTTCTTGTGCCTTCGAGGTCACACACATCCAAAGGTGAAACTTGCTGCAGCAGCTGTTTTAAAAGGATCAGAGAGGGAGAAGAATTACTTGTGGCCGGGGGATCAGGAAGAGGGAATCCCCAGGGAGCTCTGAAGAACTGAGAAATAATGTAGATGATGCACTAAGAACAGGGTGAGTCAGGAGAGGAGAGCCTGGGAAGAAAGTTAATGAAATTGGAACAAATTGCATATTGAAAGAATTTCTAAACCGCAGCTCCCTTTCCTCTCCTTTGCCTTCTGTCCCCTCTGGATCCCGGCTGGGAGTGGGGTCAGGGCCCTGCCACCCCCTGGCCTGTCCCGTGGGAGACCTGACGCACTGGAAGATGGGGACTGGTTCTGGATTCTCCATGGATTCCCTGAGCAGGAATTCCAGGCACAGCATTTAAAGCCTTCAGCAAGTGCTCCCTCCCCAGAACCTGCAGCCACGGGGGCAGAGGGGTCAGGTACAAAGTGGGGGGCAATTAACAGCAGATCATTCCATAAGTGCACCAGTAATAAAGGGAAACTGAAAAAGGAGCGGGGAAAGCCATTAACCAAGGAAGTTGAGTGTTTAATAAGCTCTCCTTGCCTCAATCTTCATGAAAAGGCTAACTGAGAGCAGATGGTCGGCACAATAATGCTGGAACAAAGAGGGACGTTTATAATCTCCCACAAAGGCAACAGGGAGAGTGCCTGGCTAATTTAGATGTTTGCAAATTGGTTATGCTGATGAACTTTATCTTTGCATGCTTAAAGGACTGTCTGAATCAATATCTGAGTTTTAACAGTTCTTGGGGAAGGCTGGAGAAGGAGAGATGGGGAAAGAGGAACCGCATCTTTAGAATCCTAAACGGCTGGGCTTGGAAAGGACCTTCAAGCTCATCTTGTTCCCCTGCCAGGGCAGGGACACCTCCCACTGTCCCAGGCTGCTCCAGCCCCAATGTCCAGCCTGGCCTTGGGCATTCCAGGGATCCAGGGGCAGCCACAGCTGCTCTGGCACCCTGTGCCAGGCCTGCCCACCCTCCCAGGGAACAGTTCCTGCCCAATCTCTAATCCAAACCTCCCTCTGTCACTTTGAAGCCATTCCTCCTTGTCCTGGCACTCCATGCCCTCGCTAGCAGTCTCTCTCCAGAAGGATGAAAGGATATTGCTTTACATCCCCGCTCACAAGACGTCCATTCCCCGAAAAATAAACTTTCCAAAAGAGCTACAGGACACCAAAGGTGTGGGCAGCCGCAAACAGCATTGCTGGACGGCACCATCCCCTCTGCATTTCCTCCCAGGGGACACGAAAGGTTCAGGGTTTGGCTTTAGCCTTCTGTACCGCCCTGGCCTGCGGTGGCAGAGCTGCTGGGAGACCATTCCTGCCCAGAAACAGCCCTGCTGAAAATGAAGAGATGAATCAAGCTGCTGAGAGACCTGCCTTGAACTGAGCATTATTAATTTCTTCATTAATGACTGCCATGGCAGAGGAGGGGTGGGCTGGTTAAATTGGCTGCTGGCACCGCGCAGGGAGGGACTGCGAGCACAGGGGATTAAAATCCAATAAAGGGCTTGGCATGGCAGAAATCACCTTTAAAGAACACCCTCTGACTTAGGGAAGCTGTGGGTGAGATGAAGGGAGTCAAAGGAGGACAAGGAAGGAGACCAGAGGTCTGGAAAACATCCCCAGTGGGTGAAGCAGAGTTGGGAATTGAGCCTTAAACCAGACAGAGCCGGAGGAGAGAGCTTAGAAACTGAAAATGCAGTCAAGGTAACAGCAGAGACAAAACAATGAACTGTTTTCCCCCTCAGGCATGAACTGAGCGAGGAAGATGAAGGATAAATCCCAGGGAGGCCGTGGGCAGAGCTGTGAGTGACCAGCGCTGCTCTGGGCACAGGGAGCCCCAGCACTGCCCACCGTGCCCAGGCAGCAGCTGGCACTGACCCCTCAGCACCCAGCGAACCATCCCCCAACAGCATCTTGGGACGTGGCGTGAAAAATTCAGGAAGGTCAATTAAGCTGTTCATGGATATTTAATAATAGGGAAGATAAGAAAAATAACCAAATAAAGGACTTGTTCTGAATTATCCCTCCATTCTACCTGCAGTTCATTACTGACTCAGATTAATGAACGTTGAAAAGATATTACTCTCGCCTGAACACCCAGACTTTGCCACCTGATTGCAGTTTTTGAAATGAAAAACGCACTGTATCAATTCTGGATGAATTTTTAAATAGAGTCAAATGCCAAACGCCCTCCAGTAGCAGAGCTATCATTTAAAGTGATTGCGGCGCTCTCTCAGGCTGCGAAGTTCCCAGACTGCCCAAGTTTCTTGCTGAAACACCAAGCAATGGTTAAGACAGGAATTACCTGGGGAGCTGGGGCTGGAGCAGGGAACTCCTGCATTGCTCCAGACAGCTCAGCACACCTCAGCTGGGGCTGCAGGTGAGAGCTCTGAAAAGAACTAACCCTCCCCTCAGCGTTTCGTGGGCTTATTTTATTCATTTTCACCTTCAGCAAAGGAGTGTTTGCCAGGAAAAATGCTTTTGTACTTAGCAAAAAATAAAACCTGCGAATCCCCGGGGAAGCTGTGAGGGAAAGGTCACCGACTGGCTTCTCCAGACATTTATTGTAGGGCCTGCACTCCTCCATGTGATCGCTCAGCTCCAGATTTCCATCGACAGGACGTGGTGAAGGTGAGAATGCGGTGTTCCTCCAGGAGAAGCAGAGGGGAGGTGACCAACAGTGACAAAGCTCGCTGCCAGCTGATTTACCTCCCCGGCTCCTGCTGAATGATCTGTCCCAGTTGCTCAGCTCGGGAAGTGGAGCGAGCCAGCGGCCCTGGGATGAGTGGCTGGGAAGGAGGGAGCCCTGGGGACACTCCTCAGCCCTCCCAGGAGGGAGCTCGGGGCTCACGTTGGACAGCAGCAGGAATTTCTCCACGGGAAGGTGGTCAGGGGCTGCCGGGGGCTGCCCAGGGAGGTTTGGATGCCCATCCCTGCAGGGAGGGATGCTCCTGCTCACCCTTGCTCCCTCTCCTCTCACATCACATCCCTCACGTCCCTCCAGGTGCAGCCATCCCAGGATTTCACTGCTTTCCTTCCCCAGAAACCAGCGTGACCTCCTGGCACTCGGCTCCTGGCCCCCTTTTCGGACAGAAACACAGCCCCTTCCCTCCATTTGCGGCAGAATTACCTCCCTGAGCAAGAGACGCTCTCCTATCACCCAGAAATCACCCGGCGCCTCTCTGCCTCCTCCTGGGCTGAGGTGTTTCTGCCCAGCTCCTCAGCCCACCCCTCTCCCTCCGTCTCTGGATGGAACTGAGCCCAAACCCCCTTTTTCCACACAATTATCGCCCCTTCCCCTCGCCCCAGCTGCGTTTATGGTGTGCCTGGTGCCGATTTCTCCCTCTGCTGCTCTCCTGGCCAGGCAGCTGCTGCTGCCCAGGTTCTCTCCTGCTTTGCTTCAGGACAGCCCTTTCCTTTAATCCCATTTTACTGAGGCTTTTAGTGCCTCATTATCTCCGAGTTCCCTCTCCCCCTGTCAAATCTCCGTGGTTTTCCCTGTGAAATCCCCTTGATTTTACAGAGACCGAAATAGCTGCAGAAGGCTCGGCCCTGCTGTGGGCATCACAGGAACCTGGCTTTTCCAGGGAAAATGGGACAGGATGGGCTGCGCGATCTGGGGGAGCAGGGGGAACACGGGGCGGGGTCCCCCACGAGGAACAGGAGGTGGCTGCGGCACATCTCACACCCCAGAGCTCCTGCGAAAAGGGAACGGGGACTTTTCCCTTCCCACCCGGGCCCGAGCAGGGACAAATTGCCAAAATGGGAAGATGAGGGCCAAAAGCCTTAATGGCCGGGATGAGGCGCAGATTGCTGCGCCCATTTCTCCCCGCCCTGCTGCAAACACCCGACGCTTCCAAGGAATTATCCCTGATAAATGACTTGTTTTCCTCCCCGCTGCTGCTCAGGTGTCGCTGGAGTAGGAGAGTGGAGAATTACAGCCCGTGCTGCTGCTGCTATTATTACTATTTGGCAGTAATTCCTCTAACTTTCTTCCCTGGAGAAAGGCACGAGGAGCTGCTCTCCTGCTCCCAAGGTCATCCCACCAGAAAATATTAGCTATTTACTCCTATTAGTTTCAATTATCGAGCTGCAGAAAACCAAATAATAGCAAATTTACACCATTTCCCGGCCTGCCTTAAAGGCAGGACTGGAACACTTACCCCAAAGCACCAGCAGCTCCAGGAAAGTCTCCACAAATTCTGCTGAGCCCAGGACTGGGGGTCCCTGCTGCCCCAGGGAGCAAATTTGGCATTTTTCTTGCTCTGTCTTGTGTTTAGAAAGAGGAACTTGGAGCGGCCACGAAACTCCAGGGGTTAGCCTGGCTTTGGGGAGTGCCTGCCAGTTCCCAGCTGGATTTCCAGGTGCCCGGCAGAGCCACAGCATTGCACCGTCCCCACACTGCTCCTGCTGCCAGCACCGCTTGGTTTGCAGCAGCAAAATTGAGTTTTAGCCTCTCCCACCGCACGACACGGACCAGGACAGGTAAAATTTGCAACACAGCACCAGTGTCAGTGGGAGCTGGAGGGGAATGTAAGGAAAAAAAAAAAATTAGATTTTAGTTCTAGGCAAAAAAAGGAGTGGCTAAATAACAAGATTGATTTGCCAGGCCAAGAAGAAATGGAAAAGAGCCCAGACACTCAGCAAACTGAAAATGCAGTGACTGAGGGAGAGGGAAACTTCAGAGGGAATGACCCTGAGCTGGAGCTGATGAGCTTCAATTCCCTTTTTTTTTTTTTTTTAATTTCCAGCCTGGTTTATTCTTGCCTTAATTGCTCAATGGGAAAATGCAATCCTGAAAGTGTTCCTAAAGTGATTTTTCCCAAACTGTTATTCAAATTATCCACAGTCTAAGGCAAGCCATCGATATGAATTATAGCTCTTGGTATTAAACTACCAAAACAAATTATTAGCATATAAAAACTGATCTGATCTATTCAGAGGCGTTGCTGTGAAATATGGCCCTTAGCACAGTGCACCTATCTGGGATCATAAAACTTGTCAGAGGTACCCAAAGTTTATTGCCTTGGAAGATTCATGCAGCAGCCCTGGAACACTTGATTTAGGTCTGAGCAGCCGTTTGTAATTCTTGCAGGCATGCAAGCAGTTCAGATTTATTTAAATAGAGAAAAAATAATTTAAGAAGACAAAGCAGCCTTTTCTCCTAATCAGATGAGATAGAAATTATTTCAAGGCACTCTAAGGAACAAATTTGTCATTTTTCTTGCTCTAATTGTATACCACAATAAATCCTTCCGTGTGAATTCATTTCTTAAAGTTAACAGTTATTTATTAACACAACAAAGCGTGTTCTCACTGTGCTAATGCGCAGGCCAGAGTGATGCACCCCAGTGAAGTCATGACAATTCTTTGCTCACTGTCTGGGCACTATGAAACTGTGGAGACGGACGATGCCCTCCCGCTGCCCCTGTGCCCCCCAGCTCTCAGAGGAGCTGTGGCTTTCCCCACCCAGCTCCCCCTGGGCAGGGACTGCCTGGGAGACTCTGAAAAAACCCAATTTCTATCACTGCTGCAGCTCTGACTGAGTTTTTGTTGCGTGAAGGGGGAACAGGGAAATTTCTTAATACAATGAAGATGTGAAACAGAGAGAAACAGAAGCAAACAGAGCAGGCCATAAGAATCAGATCTCTGACAAGACAATTTCTGTGCACAGTTTCTTTCACTTTGGGATGCAACCAGTGCTTCCCCCCTGACAGCCTCAGCTGGAACCACCTTCCATTGCCAGAACTTTTAACCAAATCTCAGAGAAACCGAAATGGGAACTGCTGGTTTTTGGCTGCATCTCCTCCAAACACGCTGCTGCAGCTTTTGTGGGCTCGACATTTCTGAGCCTGAATTTCAGCTCACTGACCATTGCCAGCTCCTTTCCCAAGGGAAAGCTGCCAACCGTTTCTCTTTCCAAAACATCTCTCTGCGTGTCTCAGCACAGGCTCAGCAAACAGTGTTCCCTTTGCCAGAACAACTGTCCCAGGGGTTGTTTCCTATTCCTGAACCAATGGAGAGCAGTGTCAGTGCCATGGAGCAATAACAGACCTTTTTACACAGCGTGTTCTAAAAGAAACTGCTGGGATTGTAAATAAAGCTTCTTTCTCTGCTGACAGCTCCATGGAGTCAATCCATTCCGTGTCATACCGTGACACAGCTTTTCCTGGCTTCACACACACTCCCGGAGAAGAAAAGCCCCGTGGTTTGTGTGGGATCTGTCCTGGAGTTCCTGCCCTCTCCTGCCGTGATTAAAAAGATTAACTTCAATTGTCAGGAGTTGTAGTGAAAAGCACCGAAGGCTCAACACTTAATTACAAAGGGAAACATAAAAACGTGGCAATTAACCTTTGTTCAGGCTGGCAGCAGGAAGGCAGGGTGCAGCCTGCTCTGCCTGCTCCCGCAAAGGAAACCTTGGACACCCTCGGGCCCGAGGAAGGGGTTGGGATGCTGAGGAATTTCCTGCCAGATTTTGGGATGGTGAGGATTTTGCTGCCAGATTTTGGGATGCTGAGGAATTTGCTGCCAGATTTTGGGATGGTGAGGAATTTGCTGCCAGATTTTAGGATGCTGAGGGATTTGCTGCCAAATTTTTGGGATGGTGAGGATCTTGCCGCCAGATTTTTGGGATGGTGAGGGATTTTCTGCCAGATTTTGGGATGCTGAGGATTTTGCTGCCAGATTTTAGGCTGCTGAGGAATTTGCCACCAGATTTTTGGGATGCTGAGGAATTTCCTGCCAGATTTTGGGATGGTGAGGATTTTGCTGCCAGATTTTGGGATGGTGAGGGATTTGCCGCCAGATTTTGGGATGCTGAGGGATTTGCTGCCGGATAAAGCAGTGCTTACCAAAGCAGGCAGCCAGAGTCTGCAGAGAGCCCCCAGCTTTAACATCTCCATAATCCCTTCACTCGATCCGCTCGGAGCACAGCGGGCCGGGAGCTCGGGCACCAGCACACCACGGGGAGGGCACTGGGAGCACTGGGAGCACTGGGATGCCCCTGGCAGCCGGGGCAGAGCCGATCCCGCACAGCCCAGCTCCCTGCTGTGAAGCAGCCTTGGACAAACTTGGGCTGGTTCGGCTGCCCGAGAGGGGGAATCACCTCTTTTCCCTGGAGGTGAGGGTGGAATTCATGGGATCACGGGGTGATTTTTGTTGGGAAGGCCCCCTGGGCTGCCAGGCAGGCAGGATACCTCCAGCAGAGCTGCACAAACCATTGCTTTCACCACCACCTCAAGGGTAAATAGAGGTGTAAGGGTCCCCCAGTGAATCCGGGGGCTGCTGGCGAGAGCAGCACAGGGGAGCAGCTTCCAGGGGGGATTCAGTCTGCCAGCACTTCTCCCAAGCCACCAGCGCCCAGTGCAGGGCTGGCAGGGACAGCAGCCCTGAACCCAGCCTGGGGAGCGGCCCTGCTCCAGGGCCTGCAGCTCATTCAAAGCTTTCAATAAAGGCAGCAAAAACCTATTTTTTTTTCTTTTTCTTTTTTTTTTTTGGTTTCCTATAAACTGCATGGCTGCGAAGGTGTTTAAAATGACCAGGACTTCAAATTATGGTGCAAAGTCATCTTGCAGAGTTATCTTAGAGCTGTAAAATCTTTACGCGAAAGGTGTAAATTCAATATTATAATACATACTATTTTTAATAATATATTATATATTATTTTCATAATATACGATCATTTTAATAATATTTAATAGTTTTATAATTAAATAATTTAATAATCAATAATTATAATTTAATAATTAAATATAATTTAATACTTTTAATAATATTTCCAACCCAAACCATGCTGGGATTCTTTAGGGCCACAGGAGTGGGGCTGGCTGCAGGAGCAGGGCCAAAGGGCTGGAGGAATCCCATGGTCGCACAGACCCTCCACCAACCTACAGCCAGAAAATGAATGAGCGAATACAAACTTCTCTCTGAAGGAGGCAAAAAGACCTAAATAAATCACGGCTTAAACCCACTCCTATTTCTGTTCACGCAGCACCAGACCAGATTTCCCACCGAGAACAAGGTCAGCTTTAAAGCAAAGATTTCAGACGCGCAAAATAAGCGTGGTTTTATCAGCTGGTCGCGCTCCGGAGGCTTCCCCGGGCAGCCCAAGCGCAGCCCCAGCGCAGCGCCCACCTCGGGCTCACCCCACGCTGCCCATCCTGGCAGGGAGAGCCCGGGCGTTATCGAGGGCAGGACTCCAGCGCCGGCCCCAGAGCCGCGCCGGGCTGCTGGATGCGATGGAGATGGATGGCTCTGGCCCCAGCCTGCTCCTGGGGGACAGGAGCAACCCAGGAACTCGGGGGATGTTAAGGATTTTTCTAAACGGCTGTCAAGTCGCTCCCTGAGTGCAAGTAATGAAGTCGCTCCTCTCTATTTGTTTTGTGTTCGGCCTAAACCGTGATGAGCTGGAGCCTGGAAGGCGTAAAAGCCCCAGATCTGTGTGTGTGAGGCATTGTTTAAATTCCCATTAGAACAGAACAAAACCTAATGGGGGGCAGAGGGGGTGTTTAACCCGGAGAAGAGGCTCAGGGGGCCTCTCACTGACAAATCCCTGGCAGGAGGCTGCACCCAGGGCTCCATCTCTTCTCCCAGGGAGCAGGAGACACGAGGAAATGGCCTCAAGCTGTGCCAGGCGAGGTTTAGCTTGGATATGGGGGGAATTTCTGCACCTGAGGGGCTGTCCAGCCCTCCCCACCGCAGGGAATGCTGCTCCTCCTCCCCGAGCTCTGCGGTGACGCCTGGGAAGGTTTTCCTTGCTCCTGTGGATGCCCTTTGGGACTACCTAAAAGCAAAGGCCAGAGAGAATCAAGGGAATAAAAATCAATATTTATGATATTTATTGAAGGGCCCACCAGGTACATTTAGGGCATACAAAAATAGACCCGGGGTCATGGGTTTTCACACTTAAACTTGGGCCATCTGCATTTTGGGGGTTCATCTCCCAATTACAGCTTCAGGTAATGAAGTCATTGACCCCAAGTTTGCTGCCCCCAACTCACTTTAATTTCCATCTCTCAGGCCTGAGGCAGTGAGGGGTCCTTGATTGCCAGGCCTGGAGAGGAATTGTTGTGTCTGCCCAAAATGGGCAAGCAGCAGCTCACACTGTGTGTGGGGTTTGGAGTTACACACCAAAGAAATGCAGGGTTACAAAGATACAGAAAATATAGAAGCTGAACCCCTCAGGCACCCTGGATGAAGTGTCTGGGATGGAGCAGCAGCCCTGAGGTGCTGACACCAGGCTGGGCTGGCCTGGCAGGGCACCAAATCAGACTACACAATTCCAGAATTTGTTAGAAGGCTAAAGAACATTTATTCAAAATTTGACCTCCTTATATACCAGGTCACTGGAGCTAAACATGGTGTTAGCAGTAACACCCATTCAATCATACTGGCCAACACAGGGACGGCAAATTGTCTCACCTCCAAAGAAGAATGAAAACNTAACTGAACCCCAGAAATGCTCTTCCGCCTGCAATCCATGGAAATTACGTGGGATTGCTCAGCCTGGAGAGGANAGAGAAAGTTCTGTGAGAACGGAGTTTTAGAAACCAAAACAGCTCAGGCTGAAAAACCAGGGCTACAGGGCTGCCGGCGATGCGCTGTGACAGCTCTCACAAAGCCTTACCTCGAGGGGCTGGGCACAGCACGGCTGTCGCTCCCTGTGCAGCACACAGCGTGGCACCTGAGAGCACGGGCTCAACTCGACCATGAAATGGGCAGTGGTTCAGGAGGAAAAACGAGTTTCCTCAGTCATTTTCCTTTTTTTTTTTTTTTTTTTTCCTTTCCCTCCCTCTTTTTATAGCATCTCTTTTTGGGGGCTTCCCTTCATGCACTGGATGCTCCCAAGGAAGAAAGAAAGTCTCCAGCCCCGCAGATATTGAAGCTGGGAGGGTAAAGGCACGGGTGCAAGGAGGGGGACTGTGCTGTGTCATAGGGGCAGCAATGCGGAGCAGCCACAGCAAACAGCAAAACTCGGGAGAGAGCAAAGCTCGGGGTGCTCCTGCTGCCCCCGGTGAGGCTGGGGTCAGAGGGTGTAACTGAACCCCAGAAATGCTCTTCCGCCTGCAATCCATGGAAATTACGTGGGATTGCTCAGCCTGGAGAGGAGAAGCTGNGGGTCCCTCCACCCCAAATTACGCAGCAATCCAAGGATCCTCCCCAAACAGGAGGGGTTTAATGCCCTCCCCATGGGCAGAAGCTGTCTGGTGGTTCTGGGGTGCCCAGCCCTGGGAAGGGAGAGGTCCCACAGACACGCGGGGGCTCTGCCGAGCCGTGCCCGGGTCCACGGCTCTGCCTCGGGGGGAGGCTGCACAAGCTGCAATATTGCTGTGCCGCGCTCCGGTGGCCGTCCCAGTGAGGATACAGGGCCTTGTCTGCAATTCACTTGTAATGAGATACAGCCCAGACTGCTCCCGAGCACAAAATCTATTTAAAGGATATTCCAGGGATTCTCAATGAAGTTACATTATCTCAAGTTAACATCCCTTTAAAAGCACATAATTCACTCTTAACCCTTCCGGTCTTTAGTGCTCTAAGGAAAGCCACAGCCGATTTTGTGCTATTTGAGAGCCAAATCAAGCCCCAGCTTGATTTGAAAACCTCACTACACGTCTGGTTTTCCGTCAGGAGGGTTTGCCTGCAACACTGACACCCAGCAGGGTCCCAAAAAATAACCCTGCCCGCCCTGCTGCGGGCTCTGGGTGGGCACAGGGCACCCTTCACACCCTGCTGCAGGCTCTGGGTGGGCACAGGACCATCCTGCCTGCCCTGCTGCGGGCTCTGGGTGGGTACAGGACCATCCTGCCTGCCCTGCTGCGGGCTCTGGGTGGGTACAGGACCATCCTGCCCGCCCTGCTGCGGGCTCTGGGTGGGCACAGAGCGCCCTTCACACCCTGCTGCGGGCTCTGGGTGGGCACAGGGCACCCTGCCCGCCCTGCTGCGGGCTCTGGGTGGGCACAGGACCATCCTGCCCGCCCTGCTGCGGGCTCTGGGTGGGCACAGGGCACCCTGCCCGCCCTGCTGCGGGCTCTGGGTGGGCACAGGGGCTCTGGTGGCCCTGGGCTGCCAGCCCAGCTGTGCCTCGGGGGATCTGGGGGCTGCATTGGGCACAGCTGGAATTCAGCCCTGAGGAGGAGGAGGAGAAGAGCACCAGACACAGCCAGGCCCCAGCAGCAGCTCGTGACATTCTCCTGCCTGGGGAAACAGAGCCCAGCTCGTTTCGTTGTCAGAGAAAACGAACAAAACCTAGCTCTCCATATTCCACAATATATAGAGAGAGTCACACACAAAATAAACAGCTCCAGGAGTTTTGTGGTTCTTTTTCTGAACCATCCAAGAAGTATTAATTGACCCAGAATTTTGAAAATCATTTCAAAATGACTGGTGAAGTATTTACCATCCATCAGAACTAATTCCCTCCATGGCAGCTATTACAGGGCTCCCAGAATTATTGGCCTCACCTGAAGCAGATGCAATCACAGGCAAAGGCTGAGCACACGGACGAGCAGCTCGTAATTTTCTTCTCATCTGACCCTCCAACTTGGTAATCTTCTCTTTTATAACACTCTATGAAGAGGAGGGAAGATGATGAGTAGGGTAAGGAAGAATAGGTAACAGGAGATAATAATAAAAAGAGTCAGAAAAGAGGTGATCCATAATTTACCACCAACAGCAGCACAAGGACTCCAGGCTTTGCAGGGACAAAGCAGGAACAGAATCTGCATTCTCAATATGGACATTTTCTTGCACTGTGTGTCCTCTCTTTTCACTTATTTCAGAAGGTATTTTTAAAGGATCTATTCCAGCAAAAGAAAAATATCTTCTTTCCTGAAAGTACCTGGTGTTCTCAGGTAAAGTGATATTGTCCAGCCATTTGGTGCAACACTCCAGCAGCTCTGGCATTGCAGGAAGGGCCCTGGGGAGGAATGACAGAAATGAAAGTGCTCAACAAGACCCAGCTTGTCCGAGTTTTGAGTTCTGCATGCTCTGCTGTACTTTGACATGCATATGAAATCACGGCAGCAAAAGATGCTGCTGTCAGTTCTTCTGGCGTCACCCTCGGAGCCTGATGTGGTGGTGGGAATTTGCCTGAAATTGGTTTGTGCATTTATTTTCAAAAATTTTTTTATAAGATACAATTTTGGCAAGGAAATAAATGCAGCAGAAAATATTTCATCTTTCTCAACTGAACTGAAATTCAAGATATTCTTTCTTATTCCCTAAACCTTCTTTCCTTACTTTTGGTGTGGTCATGTGGGTGAAGCTAATTGCTCTTAACTGACACACCTCTGATTGCTGATGGAATTCACAACTGAAAAGCACCTCAAAGCTGGACCAAGCCACTCCTCACCTTCAGGCAACCACATCCACTCCTCATCTCCCTTCCTGTGGTTCCCACATTCCTTGGCAGGAAGGAGGATTTGTCCCCAGTGTCCCTGTTCCTAAAGGAGCTTTTGTCCTGGTTGTGTCTGCCCTGACAGGAAACTGCTGGGGGTTCTGCACTTGAGGGTCTTGCCAGAAAAATGCCTGAAATTTGGATCCCCGTCAGGATTGCAGCTCTTTAACCAAATCCTTTTATAAAAAGCTACACCCACGGAAAGGTTTTCAGCCTAGAGGAGCAGGCACCTGGATAAACTCCTTGGAATGATTTCCCAGCAGATCTTCCCACTCTGAGCCACCCAGGGAGCCTCCTGGTCGGGACATCAGGGCCAGCAGCGCCACTGAACCTGCAGGGAAAACCTCCCCAAACCCCAGGGAAAGGCTCTGAGAGGTGGAGGGAAGGAAACGTGAGGCTGAGGAAACCTCCAGCAGCAGTACCCACACCAGAGCTGGCTGAGGAGTGT
This sequence comes from Donacobius atricapilla, assembly GCA_013397315.1. NCBI lineage: Eukaryota > Metazoa > Chordata > Aves > Passeriformes > Mimidae > Donacobius > Donacobius atricapilla. The sequence continues at coordinate 48,098 of WBMY01018699.1, forward strand.
AAATAAATGTGAATGTTGTGATTCCCACTGCCGCACTCATTCCCAGTCTCCAAGGACACCTCGCAGGGCCGCTCCTTTCACTCTGAATAGCTGATCAGCAAATTAAAATACTTTCATTAGGCTCCCTTTGTTTGAGTGGGAACAATTGTGCCCAGCTCCCAAAGACTGCAGCTGAGGAACAATATCCCAGAGCCAGCACACAGATCATTTCCAGTGCTGGTGCAACAGGGCCCTTTCCAGCTGGTCTGAGCAGCTCTTCAGTTGCCTGGCTATCATACAGAGTCAATAAAATTCAGAGCATTTTGTTGGTAAATTCCTGTGAACTGACTGGGAAAGGAGAGGGAAGAGGAGGTGGGGAGAGGGGAGCAGCAGGATATTCCTCCGGGATACCTGAGAGGATCATTTGAGCAGGGCCAGCAGGACAGGGGGACTGTGCCCCCCTCAGGTGAGACCCCACCTGCAGAGCTGCCCCAGCCCTGGCCCAGCACAGGGAGGAGCTGGAGCTGCTGAGAGAGCCCCGAGGAGGCTCCAGGGTGAGCAGAGGGATGGGGCAGCTCTGCTGGGAGGAAAGGCTGGCACAGCTGGGGTTGTTCACCTGGAGAGGAGAAGCTTTGGGGTGAGCTCAGTGTGGGCTGAAGGGGATACGGGAAAGATGGAGAGAGAGCATGGAGAAGAGATGGAATGACAGGATACGGGGAATGGCTTCAGAAATGGGAAGAGAGCTCATTTAGGGATAAATTCCTCCCTGGGAGGGTGGGGAGGCCCTGGGATGGAATTCCCAGAGCAGCTGTGGCTGCCCCTGGATCCCTGGAATGCCCAAGGCCAGGTTGGATATTGGGGCTTGGAGCAGCCTGGACAGTGGGAGGTGGAACGGGATGAGCTTTAGGGTCCTTCCAGCTCAAACCATTCTATGATTTTGCTGATCCCCCACCCCAGCTTGCCAAAGGAAGCAGGGACTGTCTATTTATTTAAAGGATGTAAAGCCATTCACCTGCAGAAAATTTTGTAGATATTTACAACGGACTTGCAGGGAGATGCACTTCCAAATTGAGAATTCACACTGCCTAAAGTTTTTGTTTCAGTTGTTACCTGTGCAACTTCCAGCCTCGTTAAATCATAAAATACAGTTTTTCAGTGAAGTCAGCTAATAAATGCAGAGATGCTTCTCTGTTCTTTTGGAAAAAAAAAAAACTTCCACATGACTACAAGCTGGGGATGGAAAAAAAAATCCCATCAAAGCATAAACCCAAACAGTTCCCAGAGAACCCAGCGTGCTCCTTTTTTAACACATGAAAAATTATCACAATCAAATTCCATTGTAAAATGCACTTCCGAGTTTGTTTCCCCAGCTTTATTACCTACACTACTGGGATATTTTTATTTTTCCTGAAGTAGGAGCGAGTATCTAAATGAGAGGAGAATTGATGATATATAGCTGGAAAAATGGCTGGGGAAAAAAAAATAAGGGGCCAAAATTTATCTCCATCGTTACGCACAATGAGGCTGGTGTGTTATAAAGAGACATTGTACCAGAATAAATCAGAATGGCACCAATGATCATAAACCTGGCTCTTCCTGGTCCAGCCCAGGAACCAGGAGTCAGGATCCTGCTTCTCTTGGAATGATGAGGAACAGAGCAGGGGGTGAGCAAACAACCTGGGAGGGACAGGAGGGAAAAGCAGAGCCTGGGGAGACAGGACAGGGGGAAAGGAGGGGCCAGGAGCTGGAGCTGCTCCCAAGGAGGGACCAGGAGCTGGAGCTGTTCCCAAAGAGGGGCCAGGAGCTGGAGCTGCTCCCAAGGAGGGACCAGGAGCTGGAGCTGCTCCCAAAGAGGGGCCAGGAGCTGGAGCTGTCCCCAAGGAGGGACCAGGAGCTGGAGCTGTTCCCAAAGAGGGACCAGGAGCTGTCCCCAAGGAGGGACCAGGAGCTGGAGCTGCTCCCAAAGAGGGACCAGGAGCTGGAGCTGTCCCCAAGGAGGGACCAGGAGCTGGAGCTGGTCATTTCCCGAGGCAGGGATGAGCTGCAGCCATCAGGACACGGGGGATTTTAACTCCCCAAAGGGATGCCCAGGTTCACAAGGCAGCTCCCGAAAGGGATGGGAATTCTTCTGGCTGTGCACAAGGGAATCAGGGGAGCTGAGGGGGGCAGGCCCAGGGCAGAGCAGGACAGGGGATGGAGAGAACGTTCCTCCAGTTTTTCCAGGGAAAAGGGAGCTTTGGATGGACAGGGATGGATGGTGCTCCCAGCAGCAGATTCACTGTGCTGGGGAGGGAAGGAAATCCACATGCTCGGGGTGAGGGCCAGAACAGGCTGGGAAAGCTCCTGTGGAGCAGAGCTCGGGGCCAGCAGCACGAGCAGGGAGGGAGGAGGAGGGAAAAGGCCAGGACTGGGATCAGCATCAGGGGTCTGGGGGTGGCTGTGGGCAGTGACCAGGGCAGGGACAGGATCAGGGATCCCACGGAACAGCCCTGGGCCGACACGAGAAGGAGCAGGGTTCTATTGGCATTTCCAGGGGGAAAGGGCTGCTCTGGAAATCCAGACCTCAGAACGTGCCAGGGGATCCACACAGGACAGAGTGCTCCTCATTCCTGCCCTGCGGTGGATGTGCTTTATCCAACAACCATCCCGAGGTGAGGACCTTTCCCTTTCCCTTTCCTTTCCTTTCCTTTCCTTTCCTTTCCTTTCCTTTCCTTTCCTTTCCTTTCCTTTCCTTTCCTTTCCTTTCCTTTCCTTTCCTTTCCTTTCCTTATTCCAGGCTAGCTGCCTCACTGAAAGGCAACACACAGCAATTCTTGAACACAGGGCAGCTTGAAATGCATTACAGGGATTTTTTTAGTATTTTATGCAGGTGTTTTCCAGGAGGAACCAGCACTGGAGGGGCCCGGGTTTATAAAATGTGTTACCTACAGAGCTCCTGCCCAGCAGCTTCACCTCAGGGACAGCTTTGCTCCAAGGGCAGCTCCTGGCCAGAGGATGCAGGGGTGGGAGATGCACTGAGACCTCCTTTAATATCCACTGAGACCTCCTTTAACATCCACTGAGACCTCCTTTAATAAATATCCACTGAGATCTCCTTTAATATCCAATAAGACCTCCTTTAACATCCACTGAGACCTCCTTTAATAAATATCCACTGAGATCTCCTTTAATATCCACTGAAACCTCCTTAAATATCCACTAAGACCTCCTTTGATAAATATCCAGTGAGATCTCCTTTAACATCCACTGAGACCTCATTTAAAATCCCCCGAGACCTCCTTAAATATCCACTGAGACCTCCTTTGATAAATATCCACTGACACTTCCTTTAGCATCCATTGAGACCTCCTTTAACATCCAGTGGGATCTCCATTAACATCCTCTAAGACCTCTTTTAATAAATATCCACTGACACCTCTTTTAATATCCACTGAGACCTCCATTAAAATCCACTGGGATCTCCTTTAATATCCAATGAGATTTCCTTTAACACCCACTGAGATATTCACATCCTCTAACATCCCTTCCAACCCCAAAGCTCCGTGTTTCCAGGATTCTCTGTGCTCCTCTGCTCACCACACACTTGACCTCAGGGAAGAAGTGAAGAACAGGCCTAGGAAGAGAGAACATTTATTTTCTGGCATAAATAGAATAATAGTAATACAGTGAAAGCTGGCTCAGAAGCCGAGGGCTTATGTATTTCACATTTTGTGTATTAAATATTTAAATTCATGGAAATGTTTACTTAGATACTTATATTTCATGGGCTATAAAACAATAATAACCAACTCCAAATTAGTCATTTCCTTTCAGATAATAAAGTCACAATGAGAAAAAATTTGTAGCTTCCAGTTGTTCCAACCAGTGTTTGAAACAACATGAAAATCTCTTCAGCAGTCATTACAGCATAATTGCTTTGGAAAGCTGCAGGAGAATTACCACAGCTTTGTCTTGCTGTTTGTTTTGCTAAAGGAAAGTTAATTTCATTCAGAATTATTAACTATTTCCATCTCCTCATTCCTACAAAGCAGACAAGTGAATTGGGAATTTCTGTTCAATATTATAGAATCACTGAGGCTGGAAAAGACCTCAAAATCCCCGAGTCCATCTTGGATTATCAAATTCTATCAAAAGACTTTTCTGCAGATTAAATCCCACCGCTCATTTCTCCTGAACCTTTGGGGAAGCAGCTCAGCCCTGCCAGGATGCGTGGCCTCGAGGTTGCTGCCAGTGTTTATTTTGTGATAAACTGAATATCCAGTAATATATACAATGATATATATAATACAATATATAATATAATAATAATATATATATGAGTATATATAAAACGTGCAGCTCTGCAGCCCCAGCGTGGTGTGAAGCTCGTGAAGGATGCATTTCCTTCTGCAAGCGCAAAAGGAAATATAATCGGTCATGGTATTTCTATCAATATCTATTGGCATAATTATTTGGTATTTACACAAACATCATGACATTTTAGCTAATTAAGAGCCTGTATTTCATTTCTAAGATCTGGGGGATACTCAGAATTCCTGTGTGATGCTGAAGCACTCGGGATGCCAGGTGGGATTTTTCTGGCAGTTTTAAGAAGCCTTTCAAAGAAAAGCAAACACGAGGCGCTTGAGCTGGAAGACAAAAGGCTGATGTTCAGGCACGAGCCTGAGGCTCGGGATGTCCCGTTCTCATCCCTGGCAGGAATTCCCTGGGGCATTTCCAGGCAGCATTCCCTGCTCCCCCAGCCTGGCCTGGCTTTGGGGCTCCTCCAAGCCTGAGGTGGTTGGTCCTGCCCTCCCCAAAAGCTGCAATTCCTGCAGCTCCTGCAACAATGGGAGGAAAATTCTTGGAATCCCAGAAGGGTTTGGGTTGGAAGGGACCTTAAATCCCACCCATCCCACCCCTGCCATGGCAGGGACACCTTCCCCTATCCCAGGCTGCTCCCAGCCCCAGTGTCCAACCTTGGGCATTCCAGGGATCCAGGGGCAGCTCCAGCTGCTCTGGGCACCCTGTGCCAGTGCTGCCCACCCTCCCAGCCAGGAATTCCTTCCTTGTAAACTCCCTTGGGCTGGAGGGTGCAGAGCCAACAAGTCCAGCCTGCTCCTGCTGATCCCGTTGGATTTGCCACCCAGCTGGCAAATAAAATTCCCAAAGAACATCCCCATGCCCAGAATGCCTCAGTGGCCCAGAGATCTCATCACAACAGAGAAAATATCCCTGCTTGGGTTTTCCATCTGCTATTTGGGTGTCATTAGACGCCTTAAACATCACACAGCACCCTAAGAACCGTGAGGAGGCGATGTTGCCGTGCCGCTGCCTCTTCCACCGAGAAAAACACCCCCCAAGTTAAAGAATTTCAGAGAAATCTGCTCAGTATTTAGCCAACATCCTGGTTTCTCCAGGAGCGTGCAGCAGCAGCCAGCACCTAAGTCAGTATGATTCATTGGATCAATAATTTTAAGGTCTTGTACCTAAAAGGTTGAAAAATGTGATCTAACCTGGCAGAAGAGAAATGATTGTAATGTTCAGCAAAACAGTTAATGAGGCTTGGAAAAAGCAGACTTTGAGGGGAGAGAAATATGTCCAGGTTTAACCTTGCCCAGAGCTCCAGCAGAATGTTCCCTCCCCAAGGTTAACTCTGCAGCCCCCCCAGACTTTTCAGTTTTTCAATATTTCCACTCTTTTACTGGCTGGCCTTTCCCTTTCCCCATTTCCATGCTCTGCAGGACCTGGTCTCTTTTCCAGCTCCCAGTATCCCTCATCATTTCCTACTGAATGCTTCATTTCAGTAGCTCAGTTACATAAAGGCACAGAAATGGTTTTTCTTTCTCCCTTACCTGCAAGTTTTGTTTTAAAGTCCTTCTTTTTTCTTCCATCCTTTACCATCCAACTCCAAATTTAAAAAAATCCCTTCCCAGGTCCCCTTTGCACTCTTTGACTCCCCTCAGATGAGAAAATGCCATCTTGTACTCCAGCATTTGTGCACAAAGCAAAACAAATAGTAGTGATGCTGGGAGCCAGGACTGGCGGTGTTATTTCAGCATTTCATTATTCCAAGGAAAACAGACACTGGCAACTCCAATTTCCTGGTCCATAAAAGCACTTCCCACAGGCCAGCCCGATTTCGGGGGGTTGTGAGGGATCTGCCCCTGTCCCTTACCTGGGGCTCATCCTCCCACCAGCAGTTCCACATCAGCCTGGAGAAGGAAAGGGCAGGGAAAGGATTTAAAACTCTTTATCCAGTTAGGGGCACTTTGAAAGGGCATGGAGTGCCCGGGCAACAGGGCATGGATGCAAGTGGGGAGGGAGCAGGTTTGGAGTGGAGCTGAGGGATAAATCCTTCCCCGGAGGGTGGGGAGGCCCTGGAATAGAATTCCCAGAGCAGCTGTGGCTGCCCCTGGATCCCTGGAATGCCCAAGGTTGGACACTGGGGCTTGGAGCAGCCTGGGGCAGTGGGAGGCGTCCCTGCCGTGGCAGGGTGGGATGAGGTGATCCCAAAGGTCCCTTCCAACCCAAACCCTTCTGGGACTCTGTGGCAGTCCAAGCCCCACTGCCGCTCCTCAGAGCCCCCCCTGCAGCCTCTCTGCCTTTCACATCCCCAAATTCCCGCTGATTCCTTCTCTCCCAGGAGCTGAGCCCAGGGAATGTGCTCTGGGCAGCAGGGAAAGGTCCCCGTGCTCGTCAGGCTGGCGGAGCTGGAGATCCCTCCCTGAGCCCAGAGCCCCCACAGCCCCGGAGCTGCACATCCCTCCTCTGCAGAGCATCCTGCCCACCGTGCAACAATTACATGTTGCTGATCTCATTTCTATAATTCACTTCCCTATCTAATCAACAATTATCCCTAATGAACTTTCCACTGCTCGCTCAGGCTCGGCAGCTTCTCCTTCCTCGTGTGAGGCAGAAGGGAGAGCCCGGTGGCTCCTGGCAGATAATGTTTCATGAAGTGATTTCTGAATAATCACACTTGGATTTTAGAGCTGTTTAACAGCCAGAGCAAATGGCAGGCAAAGGAACTGAAGTGAGGAGGATGACCTATGAAAACGATGCAAATTCATTTGGAAAAATCCGTTATTAGGGAAAGGTCTCCTCGTCACAGCTCCATAAATCACGCTGTGAAAATGCAGCACGATTGGAGGAGCAAATAGTGGTATAATTCTGTATCCCTGCAGTCATCTGAGTGGGAATAATGGTGTAGGCAAAAGGAAATATTTGTGTCCTGGTTGAAGATGCGTGAAAATGTGGAATAGGCTATAAATCCCTGTTATTTGGGATTTCTCAGATAAATAACTCCGAGCTTGCTTTGCATGGACACCTGACTTAATGGATAGCCCAAATTCTAAGGTCTGGGAAATCAGCTGCTCCCCTCATCACAGATCCCACTGCTCCCAAATCCCACTGCTCCCAATCCCACTGCTCCCAATCCCACTGCTCCAAATCCTACTGCACCCAATCCCAGTGCTCCCAAATCCCAGTGCTCCCAATCCCACTGCTCCAAATCCTACTGCACCCAATCCCAGTGCTCCCAAATCCCAGTGCTCCCAATCCCACTGCTCCCAAATCCTACTGCTCCCAAATCCTACTGCTCCCAGGGACTTCAGAGGAGGTGGGAGCAGCTCCTGGGCAGGAGGACAGGACCAAACACTCCCAAATTCTGGTGAATTTTCAGGCAAGTACCAGTTGCAATTATTTCATCTACAACAGGGTTTTCTTTTCTTTTCTTTTTTTTAAGGGGAAAATATAAAAATAAAAGCAGAGCTGAGTAATTTCAAAAGGATTCTGAGTTGTTTTGCTTTCCCAGGTACAATTCCCCTCCTGGAAACACAATAAATGCATTGCGATGGAATTACTGCCAATTGTAACACATCCAAAAGGTATTGCAAATATTAAAAGACGGTGTAAGAACAAGGCACAGAGGTGTAAACTACTCCTTCCATGTACTCCTTTTCCAGCACAGGAATCTGCAGTCCTGGCCACATCAGGGCAGCTCAGACCTGTGAATTATCTGATCAATAGCAAACAAGAATTTTCAGTTCACTGGCAAAAGTCAAGGAACAGAGAAATAATAACAGCAGCAGTGATTCAATCAGAGGCAGCTGTAGTAGGTGGCACGAAAACGTAGGACAAATGTCAAGCACCCAGACAAATGGCCCTGCTGGAGGGAGAAGCCTGGAGTTATCAGAGTGCCTTTGGAAGGGCTCGGGGGTCAGCCTCCTCCTCCTCCTCCAGAGGAGCTCTCGGTGCAAGAGAAAAATTACTCATGGAAGCAAAATCATGTGAGGCTGCAGCATTTGTCAAATTCATGGTCCCAGTTTTTAAGCCACGGTCACGTCGACCTTCCTGTCATTTTCACTCAAAAACAAAGCAAGGAAAAGCCACGGAGCTCTGGAGCAGGCGAGAGGAGCTGTTCTGCAAATGCCCGTGTTTGTAAATTCCTCTTTGCTTAGCAAAAAGATTTTTCTTCCTCTAAGCTTAAATTAATGAAAAGACAAATGTGTTCTAACTGGCAGGGGTGAGGCAGCGTCTCCCGTGACAGAAACAGTTCATTCTGGCTGAAGACAAACCAGAACAGGCTCGGGGGGGTTGGTGCCAGAGACTTACTGTAAAACATTCTGCTCCCGTTGCTCAGCAGAGGTTAAACCGGGGGTGCAGCAGCCCTGGCCCCTCCCGGAGCTGAAGCAGGGCTGGGGTGCCTGCCTGGCGGGGCTGGAGCCTGTCTGAAGCTGTTTGAAGGACGTGCTTGTTGTCCATGGCCCCAGCCCAGCTGAGCTCAGCTCAGGGGAGAGCCCAGCTCAGCCTGCCCCAGCACCGGGCAGAGGAGGTGGATGGGGAAGAGACAAATCTCATTTGTCTGCAGGGGCTGTGAGGAGCATCTGTGCAGAACTGGCTGGAGGCAGAGGGACAAAGGGCAGAACCCCCAGAGTTAATCAGGCGATTGTCCAAAGCTGCCCCCCACACCCTGGTGTGCCCAAACCCTCAGGGGCCACAGGATCAGTCTGGCTGGAAGCGGCCTCTGATCCATGGAGCCCACGGGTTCCATCCGCGCTGCCACGGCCACATCCCCGCCGTGTCCCCAGAGCCACATCCCCGGGGCTTGCAGCCCTGCAGGGGTGGGCACTGCCCCTCCCGGGGGTGGGAAAACGGGGCTGAGGACTGAACCCCAGAGCAAACTGCTCTGAACAGAGCGTGGTGTCCCCCCAAAGGCCAGAGCTGGGCCCCGGCCCTGCACACGCGGCTGTCCCTGTCCCTGTCCCTGCAGCTGGCAGGGGAGCAGAGCAGCAGGGAGGGAAAAAAGGGGCCCTACCCGTGCCAAACTCCCCTCTGGAGCCATGGGGGACCCACCCGTGCCAAACTCCCCTCTGGAACCATGGGAGACCCACCCGTGCCAAACTCCCCTCTGGAGCCATGGGAGACCCACCCGTGCCAAACTCCCCTCTGGAGCCATGGGAGACCCACCCGTGCCAAACTCCCCTCTGGA
>WBMY01018700.1:23516-36419 GCA_013397315.1 Donacobius atricapilla
ACCCATCCCATCCCATCCCATCCCATCCCATCCCATCCCATCCCATCCCATCCCATCCTATCTTCCCGGCTTCATTCTTCCCCAATGTCCCATCCTGTCCCAATCCCACTTCCCCATTCTATCCACTGTCCCATCTCCATTATTCTCATTCTCATGTCTCCATCCCTTTGCATGTCCCCAGCTTCATCCCACCATCCCCATAATCCCCTCCCACAATCTCCATTCCCACCATCCTGTCTCCAGTGTCCCATCCCATTCCACCCTGACCATCTCCATACCCATTCCCATCATCCCATCCCACTGGTCCCCATCACATCATTCCCATCCTGTCCCCACCATGATCCCAACCTTTTTTCCCACCCTGCAGCTGAGCTCTTGGCTCAGTTTTCCATGGAAGTGCCACGGGTGTGCATGGCGGCACCATCTGGAGCCAACCAGCTGTTCCGGAGCCTGGGAATGGCTCTAGTGGTGGGGGCATTCATGGTGGGGCTGGCACCGGGGCTGGCACTGCTGGCATTGCTGGAGCTGCCCCTTGGAATCACCACCCGCCGCATCCAGAGTGCCCGGAAACAGGTCAGGAGGGAAAGAGTGGGGGAGGACACAGAGGTGGGATAAGGGGGTGAGAATTGTGGAGCTGGGATGGAGACCAGGGGAATGAGATGGTGGGGATGGGATGGGATGGGATGAAACAGGGTGATGGGTTGGGATGGTGTGGTTGGATGGGGCCCAGGGGGATGGGAGTAGGGATGAGGACCAGAGGAATGGGATGCTGGCAATGAGAATGGTGGGATGGGATGGGACAGTGGGGATAGGGATGGTGAGATTAGGACTGGGGGAATGGATGGGAATGGTGGCGGTGGGAGAGAGGTGTGGGATGGTGGGGATGCAATAGCAGGGATGCAATAGGTGTGGTGGGATGGGAATACTGAAGACAGGATGTGGATGGTGGGCCAGGAAAGGGACCTGGGAAAGTTGGTGACCCCCCAGTGCTGCCACAGGCACTTCAGCAATCCATGCTGGAAGCATCTGCCCGGACAGCCTCAGGGGTGCAGGAATCTGTTGCTGCCATGGAGACAATCCGTACTTTTTCGGCGGAGGATGAGGAGGAGAAGCAGCACAGCTGGAACCTAGCCAAGGAGCTGAGGCTGAAGGAGCGGATAGAGCTGGAGCTGGCATTCTTCACCCTTGTCCACAGGGTCAGGGGGGACTGGGAATGGGAACACCAGGGAATGGGGATGCCAGGATCAGGGATGAGGACACTGGGAATGGGGAGACTAGGAATGCGAACGCTGGGACCAGGTATGGGAAACCAGCATCTGAGATGGGAGTACTGAGAGCAGAATGGGGACACCAGGAATGCAGATACCAGAACAGGGACAATGGGATCAGGAATGGGCATGCCAGGAATGGGAATGGTGACATTAGAAGCAGAATGAGGACACTGGGACAAAGGCTGGGAACATCAGGATCAGGAATGGAGACATCAAGAGTGAGATATAGACACCAGGAGTGGGGTGGGGAGAGGCGGAATGGGGACACCAGGGGTGGGTTGGGGGCACCAGTATCCCTGTTCCCACCCGCAGGTGATTGAGCTGGCCATCTGGGTCCTGGTGCTCTTCCGGAGCCACCAGCTGCTCCGTGACGGATACATCACTCCGGGGGTCCTTGTCACGTTCCTGCTGTACCAGGACACAGTTGGCAGCCATGTCCAGGTGATCTCATGGTATCCACGTGTTTGTCCATCCATCCATCTTCTGTCCATCCCAGCCACTCCCTTCCTTTTCCTCAGGTGCTGCTCTACGGCTTCAATCAATTCCTGACCAATGCAGCTGCCGGACAGAAGATCTGGGAATACCTGGATCGGGAACCCACAGGAGATGTCAGGGGGACGCAGGAGCCCCCTGAGCTTCAGGGCCATGTCACTTTTCAGAAGGTCTCCTTCACATATCCTGGGAATCCAGAGCATCCTGTGCTGAAGGTGGGTCTGGGGGGAGGTGGGGTTTCCCAGGGGTGGGAATTCTGGCATCACCTGTCCCCATCCCACAGGATGTAACCTTTGAGGTGCGTTCCGGGGAGGTGACAGCACTGGTGGGGCACAATGGAAGCGGGAAGAGCACGGCTGTGGCACTGCTGGAGCGGCTGCGGGATCCTGGGAGTGGGAAGGTTCTGCTGGATGGGATCCCGCTGCCGGAATATGAACACCAGTACCTGCATCGGAAGGTGGGGACAGCGGAGACACTGGGAACACTGGGAGTGGAATGGGGACAGGGGTGGGGACACTGAAATGGAATTGGTCCTGGGAGGCATGGGTGGGGCCATGAGGAGCAGGAATGGGGACACTGGGAAGAGGAATGGGGACACCAGGAATTGGATGGGGACAACAGGAAGAGGGATGGGAACAATGGGAAATAGAATGGGGAAAGTGGGAAGTCAGGGATGAAGACACTGGGTACACAGATGGGGACACTGGGATCAGGGATGGAGACTATGGGCACACCAAAGTGGGATGGGGTCATGAAACAGGGCTGGAGACACCAGGAGCCAAGACGGCATCACAGGGCTCGGGGCTGGGACAGGTGGTGCTGGTGGAGCAGGATCCTGTCCTGTTTTCTGGAACCATCCGTGAAAACATTGTGCTGGGGCTGGAACACTGCAAAGAGTCAGATCTACAGGAGGCTGCCACTGCTGCTGGAGCCATGGACTTCATCCAGGGGCTGGAGCAGGGCTGGGACACTGGTGAGAGCCGGGGGGATACCAAGGGAATCCTGGTGTCTGGGGCTCCATCCAGGGGTTGGAATGGGGCTGTGACACTGGTGAGAGCTGGGGGGATGGGGTGCCCCTAGGACACATCCCCCTGATCCCAGGATCCTCTGGCAGAGATGGGAGAGCGTGGTGGGTGGCAGATGGTAGGGTGTGGGGGGATCCCTGAGGTCAGATCCCACTGATCCCATGGGATTGCTTCCTCAGTGTTGAGGAAGTTTGGGGGGTAGGGGAAAGTGGGGGCACCTCTCAGGCTGGGATCCCACTGATCTCAGGATCTCCCCCAGAGGTGGGAGAGCATGGGGAGTGGGGAGAAGAGGGGGAACTGCAGGACTGAATCCCACTGATCCCATGGGATTGCTCCTGCAGAGGTAGGGGAGCATGGGGGGCGGCTGGCAGCAGGGGAGCGGCGCTGTGTGGCCCTGGCCCGGGCACTGCTCCGGCGTCCGGCCGTCCTCATCCTCGACGAGGCACTGGATGATGGAGACGAGGGGGCGGTGAGTGGGATGCGATGGAGGGGTTGGTCAGGGCAGGGGTGCAGTTGGTGGAAATGGAGTGTGGTGGTATGGGAGTGGAAGAGTGGGATGGCTGGGCTGGGATGGTGGGATGGGGACTGGAGAGACGGGGTGGTGGGAATAAGGGATAATGGGATGGAGTGGGAACGATGGGATGAAGACAGGGATTGGATGGGGTGGTGTGGGTCAACAAGGTGGAGAAATAGGACAGGATAGTAGGATGGGAATGGTGAGGATGGGATGGAGACCAGGGGTGTAGGATGGCAGGAAAATAGAATGAAGAGATGAAGACAAAGAGGTGTGATAGGGTGGGGTGGGATGGAGTGGAAATGGAGGATATAGTGATGCTGAGATGAGGACAGAGAACTGGAATGCAGTGGGAAGGATTGGGGTGGTGGGAGTAGGATGGGATGGGACAGTGGGGATGAGGAAAGTGTGGACAGGATGGCATAGTGGGCATGAGGATGGGATGGAGAACTGGGAGGTGGGATGGTAAGAATAGGATGATGGGGTTTGGGTTGGACTGAGAGGAATGGGACAGTAGGGTTGGATTGGTTGGTTGGGATTGGGTGGGATCAGGCGGGACTGGGTAGGACTGAGTTGGATGGGATGAAATGAGGGTTCTCTGACCCCAGGCACAGCGCTGGTTGCGCACTGGGCTGGCCCAGACTGTGCTGGTCGTGTCCCACCGGCCGCGGGTGCTGGATGCGGCCGATCGCCTTGTGGTGCTGGAGCGCGGAGCCGTGGTGGAGACGGGAACTCCAGCGGAGCTGCAGGAACGCTGCGGGGCCTACAGCCACCTGCTCCTTGGAGGAGGCACAACTGGGGAGCCCAAGGCCCCCAGCATAGGCAGTGAAAAGGGGGCTGCATCTGGCAGGGAATAAAGGAGAATTAGCCCCAGTGTCCCCATTCCTGGTGTTTGTGTTCCCAACCAGCTCCTGGTGTCCCCAGGCACAGTGTCCTGTGAATCCCATATCTTCTGGATCCCAACTCCGTGTGTTGCCTTGGTCCCAACTCCATGTGTTGCCTTGGTCCCTGTATCCCCCATGTCCCTACTGTGTCCCCCAGGTCCCCCCATTCCCTGGATCTCTGTGTCCTCTGGATGCTCTCTTGCCATGTCCCCTGTATCCTTCTTTGTACCCCTCATGTACAGATCACCTGTATCCAAGCACCATCATTTCCCAATGATCCCTGGTCCCCATGTCCCCCATGTCTGCTCCTGGACATGGGATGCAGAGTGGGAAATAAATCCCAAGGGATGGATCTGGATGTGGGTGTCATATCCTCATCCCATTCCTGCTGTGCCTACTCCAAGCTCCTGGTGTCCCCAGTCCTTTCCCAGTGTCCCCACACCTATCCCCAGTGTCTTCATCCCAGTTCCCCATGTCCTCTTTTCTATTCCTGGTTCCCAGAGAGGAACTGCTGGGCACTGGAGGAGGGAACTGGGATTTATTGCCCAAACCAGGGTACTTTCACACCAGAATTAAAACATTTGGAATAATTGTAATTCTTGTGTTTAAAACATGGGAAAACAGGAAGTCCATCTGTTGGAAAGGGCTGCTGCATGATGAGTGAGAGCAGCAGGTTGAGCTCTGCCAGCAATTTGCAGCTTTCTGCAGGGAGAGGGAAGGGGTTGGACCTAGCAGCACGAATCATTCAGGTGGTGATTCCTGCCAGGATGAGAGTAAGAGTTTGTATCACCCTGTCTCTGTCACCATCCCACAGGCTGGATCCAGCTGAAGAGCCCACAGACAGCAACCCCAAACTCCCTCCCCAGTCCCCCCGTTCTGCCACGCCTGTGTCAGTCACCAGGGGTGCAGAGGAACCGATGACACAGATTTGTGGGTGCCAGGACCCCTACAAATTCCTTTACTGCTGCTCCAAAGCCCCTTCAAAATCCAGGGAGCCAGATCCTTGGGCTGGGGGTGTGTGGGAGTTCAGGGGGCACTGGTGGGGTGCAGTGGGGCTGGGAGTTACTGGGACAGCGGTACTGGGGACAGGGGGCTCTGGTCTGGGCCAGAGCAGAGAGTGAGGTGGCAGGAAGAGCGCAGGAGCCCTGTGGGGAGAGAAAAGGGGGTGACATTGGGATGTGGAGGTCCCATCCCCAGGGAGGGGGCACATCCATCATGGAAGCAGTGGGGGAACCCCAACCTGCTCAGGGCAGGAGGGCCACAGCCATGGACATCACCTGCAACCTGGGGAATGTGGCACCCTGAAACACAGAGACTCCCATGAGTGCTGAGGGTTCCATGAGGACCGCCCCCCTCCATCCCAAACGCCCCCTCACCTTCTCCCACAGGTAGAAACTGAGCCCCAGCGCCAGGAAGACAAATCCCATGTATTGGTTTGGCATGAATGGTAAAAACCAATTAGTGATCTGTTTTAAAACTGACAGCCAGGCTGGCCAATTGGATACAAGTGTACACCTCTGGGACACAGAGGTTAAATACAGGTGGGATTATGGGAAAGCCCTCTTTAGCTGTGGGCTTGCCATGAGGNAGACAGAGTCCTCTTTTCTCCTTGCCTGCGTTGCACATACATCTTGTGCCATAAGGAAGAGTGGGTCTGCGGTTCATTGAACCCACAGGATCAGCTCTGTCTACCAGTAGACGGGGCCGTACCTGCAACGTTGCCCTGGTGCCAGGGCTAGCTCGGGTGATCGGAGAGACACACTCCGGAGGCACCACAACAACACAGTCACGCCCTTTCTTCAAGTCAATGAATCAATGAGGCTTTGCTGTTGGACACTCAACTGGGATTTAGATTTGATGATCTTCCCTCCAAATTTCTAATGTAAATATTGCATTATTCAAAATGAATTGTTGTCTAAATTTCTAATGTACATATTACATGATTTGGATGCTCCTAAGACACTAAATTCCCCTTCTTTTCATTTTTTTAAAATGAGATGCATGTCTTTGGTTATGAGCATGAAGAAACATCAAGACAAAACAATACATGTAGTGAACAAGAAACTGACAATCAGCAATCAGGAATAAGTCAGGTACAACAATCAACAATATCTCAGATAATATACATTATTAATAATACATGTGAAATCAGGTGACCAGGAATCTCTGAAATACTGTACCATCATCACAGAGTCTGCAAACAGCTGACATACTTCCATTTAGTGAGGGCTTGGATAATTATTTCCGGATAATAATTCCCAAGCTCACTGTAAAAATAGGTTCAGCTGTCACATATAATGGGTCAAATTGCCAAGTCAAAGCAACTTGAATCTAGTTCTAAATTCTCCATCCAGGTAGAGCCAAGGCCTGGCCACTGCCCAGGCTCCAACTGAGAAGNCCAGTAGACAGGGCCATACCTGCAACGTTGCCCTGGTGCCAGGGCTAGCTCGGGTGATTGGAGAGACACACTCCGGAGGCACCACAACAACACAGTCATGCCCTTTCTTCAAGTCAATGAATCAATGAGGCTTTGCTGTTGGACACTCAACTGGGATTTAGATTTGATGATCTTCCCTCCAAATTTCTAATGTAAATATTGCATTATTCAAAATTAATTGTTGTCTAAATTTCTAATGTACATATTACATGATTTGGATGCTCCTAAGACACTAAATTCCCCTTCTTTTCATTTTTTTAAAATGAGATGCATGTCTTTGGTTATGAGCATGAAGAAACATCAAGAGAAAACAATACATGTAGTGAACAAAAAACTGACAATCAGCAATCAGGAATAAGTCAGGTACAACAATCAACAATATCTCAGATAATATACATTATTAATAATACATGTGAAATCAGGTGACCAGGAATCTCTGAAATACTGTACCATCATCACAGAGTCTGCAAACAGCTGACATACCTCCATTTAGTGAGGGCTTGGATAATTATTTCCGGATAATAATTCCCAAGCTCACTGTAAAAATAGGTTCAGCTGTCACATATAAAGGGTCAAATTGCCAAGTCAAAGCAANACATATAATGGGTCAAATTGCCAAGTCAAAGCAACTTGAATCTAGTTCTAAATTCTCCATCCAGGTAGAGCCAAGGCCTGGCCACTGCCCAGGCTCCAACTGAGAAGGAATTCCTTAAACATGTTTTAAAACAAGGCTCTTAAGAGTAGCAGTTATGAGTAAAGGCCTTGGGGTTAAAGACTAATCAAACCATCTAGTAGTTGAATCCCTCAGAAGTTTCCTTCAAGATAGAGATGCTTCAAACACAGCTAACTGCTGGAGTGCTTCTGTAATAATAACTGGGACAAATCACAAGACAAGCAGTTCGGAGGAGGCTTTCAACGAAGCTCAGATATCTCTTCTTGGAACTCTGAAAAATACTTAAAATTATGAGACAGCATTAGGTCAAACCATAGAACCAGTGCAGGGACTAGCCAGAGAGCTAACCTCGTCTAAGAGATGCATAAGCAGTTAGAGAACAAAAAAGAAGGATCCTGAAATGATATGTCTTTTAGATAATTACACAAAATGATGTTAAAGCATGTAAGAAGCCAGCTATAAATACAGTAATAACATCATATGAATGATGCCTATTATAAAATCAGTAAATTCACATTATGTAATCAATATATCAGTGGTAACTGTCTTAGAAAGTTGAGCTAACACTTTTTTAAAGTCATGTACCTATGACAGTAAAATGAAACAAAGGAAAACACTAAAACAGCCATAATGCAGAATCACCACTGACTCTTCTGTGTTGTCTATGGAAGATAAAACAGCAGAGATTGTAATGAGCAATAGAATCTTCCACAAAATCACGGGTGAACACACTGTATCTTCTTTATCCACAAACGGGTGTTTATCACTATTCATCACAGCTGTTTGAGTCAGAGTCATCTCTTGAAAGAAAACAACTATATATCTTATAATGTAGAAAAGTAAAATTTAACTGTCTTAGATTGCAATGCAAGATGTAACCAGCAGTATGTATTCTATCACTGTCTTTTAAAACTAGGTGGGGCAGTGTTCTTTGTCTCTTCCATAACCCATCCTCCCTCCCAGGGATATCATCTGTTAACAGGCCATTTAGTCTAACTGCAAGACTGAAAAAATTACATCATCCCATTGTGAGAGGCTCCACCCAGAGGGAGGAGCCAAGCATTTCTATATGGATATAATCTGAGATTCAGAACACCACAGCAGCCTTTTTCCACTGGATTCCCAGAGGAAGAACAGACCTTTCTATGCCACCACTGGCCCTTCAGAGGAAAACTTCACTCTTCTACAGCATCACTGCCTTAACAGAACCACATCTGTCACTCCAGGAGGACTGCAGCCACCATTTATTCGGACTGCGACCAACACCCTGAACCACAGAGCGTCAGGCTGTGTTCTGACTTTGTATGCTTGAGCAGTAATTTTTTTTTCATGAGGTAATTATTTCTAAACTTTACAGAACTGCTACAGATAAAATTCAAGGTTATAGGACTTAGTTAAGAACTTAAAATTAATTGCTGCAAATAATCTTGGGAGGAGAGCCTCTGGCCGGGGTGGGACCTGGGTTGCACACAGACTCTTCCTTTCTCCAGGAGGTGCTGAAGCCCAGAAGTCCCCACCATGGATTTCCACCACCGCCCTCGGGGTAAAATGGGCAGCGGGAGCATGGCCTCGTCCTCTGAGAGCAACCAAGATCAGTGGGAGCAGCTGCAACAGCTGGCCCTGGAGACCATCAACATCAGCAAGGACCCCTATTTTATGAAAAATCATCTGGGCTCCTACAAGTGCAAGATTTGCCTGGCAATCCACAACAGTGAGGGGAGT
This sequence comes from Donacobius atricapilla, assembly GCA_013397315.1. NCBI lineage: Eukaryota > Metazoa > Chordata > Aves > Passeriformes > Mimidae > Donacobius > Donacobius atricapilla. The sequence continues at coordinate 32,535 of WBMY01018700.1, forward strand.
TACTTAGCACATACCCAGGGGAAGAAGCATTAGACCAATTTGGCCTGACAAGCTGCCAAGGAAGCCAAGGAAGCTCCTGCCCAGCCTGCCCCAGAGAAGGTCAAAGTGGAAGTGAAGAGATTTGTGAAAATTGGGTGCCCAGGCTACAAAGTGAACAAACAGAGAAACCCAGAAACAGGTCAGCAGAGCCTTCTCTTCCAGATTGATTACCCTGAGATAGCTGAGAGCATCATGCCCCGGCACCACTTTATGTTGGCCTATGAGCAGCGCATCAGCCCCTGGACCAGTGCTGGCTGTGTTAGCGTCAGATGAAACGCATAACCCCAGGGTGACTATGTGCCAGTGCTTTTATTAAGCACGCTGAGAATCAGGGGGGGATTCACGCCCCAAATCCTGACTCCCATTTAACATCGAAAAAGGACAAGTTTTATACCTTTCCGTTATACAACTACTTATTAATTATTAAGCCCTCCATTGTTTTAAAGCATGCAACCGTGGAAGCTCTGGTATACCTTAATTGGATTAAAACAATCATTCTTCCCCCTTAATAACCACCCGATTCTGTCATATGATTATACAGGTGCAATTTCACATGATTCAATAGAAACTTAACATTTTGTTCCCTCCCAGACCTAACTGACCTAGCTCTGAATCTATTGTACATGCTCCCTTGATTCCAGAATGATTTCAGCCCTATGCTAACAGCAGTACCTGCTGATGGCAGCAGAGCCCTTATGAGACCATCGCTTCCAAGGTGCCAAGCAGAGAAAGTGATAAAGCAAAGGGAAAGTTTTGGACTCACTGGAACAGAGAAACCAAACAGTTCTTCCTTCAGTTCCACTTCAAGATAGAGAAGCCCCAGGCACCCTCAAACCTCTCCCCAGGGCCCCTGACTGTCAACTGGCTGCCACTCCCTCCCCTGACTAACAGGCTGGCCCTGCGGCCCCTCTGCCTGATTCCATGTCGCCCTCCCCCTGGGGGCATGGCCCTGCACCCCATGACCTCCTCTGGGCCAGTGCCATCCCTGCCAGTGCCCCCTCAGTGACCAGGGTGCCCCCCCTTCCCTCCATGATGTAGCCACTGTTCCCCATGGAGGGTCCAGGCACCATCTCCCCTCCCCCTCCCTTCAACTGAAACTTTTCCTGGACTCCATCCTGTGGGATTTGTGTCCTTTTAACTGCAACTCACCCCTGATTCAGGGAACAGTTCCTTTTTTGTATGTCTGGAAACCTGACTAAATTCTGTAAGTTCATTTGAAGGTTTGGGATTTTCAGTTTGGCTTTCTTTCCATGGCGCATGTTTCCGCACAGTTGCCGCTCCCACATGCCATTTCCATGGTTCTGTTCTGCAACTTGTTTCCCCACGCCTCAACAGACACAATGTATTTTCCCATTCTTGACTGTTCACCCACCACAGTTTTTGAGACCGTTATCCCCTCGCTGTGTCCTTCTCTACTCAGCAGGGTTAAGGTTGCCTCACCTTCCCATGACTCTGTTTTGGCTGCTGTTTTAAATGCATATTATAAAGTTGGCTTTTAGCAAATATTAAAATGAATGCTATATCTATAATGTTAGATAAACTTTACTGTATGTAAAATGCTTTTTGAAGCTAACTCAGAAAATGGTAAAAGATAATCAGAAAATTCCTCACATTTTTGGATTATTTTACCTGGATGAAGATGATGGTGACCAGAGCCCCAGGGGAAGAGTTTACTGTCCCTCTGTAATCAGGCAGTGTGGAGGTGACAAAATGGAGCGACAAGGAGAAATAAAAATGTTGATTTGCAAGATGGAATGGGGGAATTTTGGGGGTTGAAACAAAGCAAAAGAATGTTTGAATAACGCATGTCGGTCTATGAATATGCAACATGCTGGTGCATTTAAAGAAGTGTTTCTGAGATGGTAAAGCATGCTCTTGGCTGAATGCCAAGCACCTGGCCATTAACTATTTGCTTTACTTCTGTCTCCTAATTGTCTTTTAATGGCCAGCTGTGATCTTCCTTTCATGACTTTGTATATTCTGTCTCTAAATCTTGTCTTGCTGCCCGGTCCAGTGGTTGGCTTGGCTCGTTTCACCTTCTTCTTTTGCGACAGGCTGTTCATCTTGTGTCGATCACATCTTTGGGGTCACTGTATGTTGGAATAAATCAGCCAAGACTGCATTTTCTTTTTGTAGAAAGCCAATTCTTTATTCACAAAGCTCATATTTATAGGAAATATCAGAAGGCACTGTGTTAAACCTAATGGGTCAGCAATACAGTGAAACTCAGTTCATTGGTCGGTAAGGGTTAATGTATGTGTCTATCAAATTTTCTCTCTCTAGGTACATTTACATTTTTCCTTTGTGGGTTCTCCTGGGACAGATCTTATTGTTTACACAGGTGCATTTGTTTTTCACCCTTAGAATAGACTGTTGTGTTAAAGGAATTTCTCATTCTCAAAATAGCTTCACATGGGAACTTGCAGATTGCTTGTTAGCTGCACTTCAAACAAATGACAGGCCAGCTTTGGCAATTTTAGGATAGCGAGGACTGATTTCATAAGCCCTTTCTTTTATAATTCTTCTACCTATCTATGACATGGCCCTACATTCCTCATCCTCCTGGGGGGGCTCCCACCTCCCACAGCCACCTTGGGCAGGTTGTCACCATCCAGGTCTCCCAGTGTGGCCAAGGACATCTGAAAACAGCCCAAAGTGTGACCTGGGGTACCTCAAAGCTGCCCAGAGGGATGCAGGGCATCCTGGGGGAACAAGGACATCATGGGTATCACCTTGGTCACCCCAGTCCCATGGACCTCAGAGTGGGGTAACCCTGGTCACCTCCATTCCATGGTCCTTGGCTCAAGGTTACCATGCTCACCCAATTACCCTGGGCTGGTGTCTCCCCATAGCAACTTATCCCTCACTTTTCATGTTCCTAGGGTTGGTGGTGGCCCCAGGGGTGGTGCCTCCTTACCTCCATCCACCTCTACACATGCACCCATCCTCCCTGCCACCCATTGTAGTGGCTGGGGGCCTCCACCAGCAATGCCACTGTCACCCCACCCTAGTCCAGCATGCAGGTGGTCCCAAAATAGGACCCCACCTGTGGGGGGACATCTATGTCACTGGGTAGGCATGCCTTTGGGAACCTCCCCAAAGCAGGACCCCACCTACAGGGCGAAGTGTGTCTCCTGGGAGAGGGTGGGGACAACCATGGGTCCCTCCCCCATGGCACAGAGGGTTGCCCTGAATTAGGACCCCACCTGTGAGAGGACATCTGTGTCACTTGGGGGAAGTGGGGACACTCACAGGGACCCTGTCCCCACCATACCTGCTAGCAAAGAGGGTCTGCAACATTTGCCAGTCCCCAGTAGTTCTGGTCACCTCGAAGAGGACCATCTCCCCACGTGGAGGTGACGGATGCACCTCCAGCACTTGGGCAGGGATGTGCAGCCTGGCCACAGAGTAGCCAGGGAGAGGGGGGGACAAGCATCACCAGTGTCAACCTGGTTCCCAAGGTGGAGGACACCTTGTCCACCCCAGGTCCCTGGATTGGGGTCACCAGGGTCAAGATGGTCACCTAGTTATGCTGACCTGGTCACTCTGAGCCTTGGGATGGAGTCACCATGGTCACTCTGGGTTGGGGTCACCATGATGACTTGATCCTCCAGCTGGGGTCACCTGAGTCTCCCCATGGCCCTGAGATGTGGCCACCATGGTCAGCCTGGTCCCTGGTAGGGTCCTGACCCACCACCATGATTCCACCTCCCACCACTTCTGAACCATCCCACCCAAACTGACCACCCCCAAGAATGCCCCTCCTCCAAGATCTCCCCCCCACCTCTGTCTCACCACATTCAAACATCCCCCAACTAACTCCTCTCCTTTACCTATTACCCCCCC
>WBMY01018701.1:0-21853 GCA_013397315.1 Donacobius atricapilla
TTCAGAAGTTTCCTCCCATTCCTAGTTTACCCTAAACCAAAACATTCTCTAAAACAGGATAAAATCTCATTTACATCCATATCACCATCATTTTATATTTTGAAAGGAAAGGATGAGCATATATGCATCCCAGTGTCAGAAAGCAATTTACTGTCTGTGCTTATAAAATAGGCATTCATGCAAATGACAATAATAGTTGTTAATTTATTTAAATCAGAGGTTTCTGTTCCCTGTTACTGGCAGAAGTTTTGGTGGTTTTCAGTCTGAGCTTTGAACTAAATAACAAAGAACGGCATTCACTTTTCTGTGCAAAAGCATGTTAGAATTTAGTTCTAACACTGCCCCTTAGAGTGACTGCAAACCCTCCTGTCACAGTGTTACCTGGAAACTGCACTAGTACTTATCCAGCTATGAATAGAAATACTGTTACCCAAAGGATTTAGGACAGTAACTTGTCAACCCAGCCTGAAATTCTTTATCTCTCTTAGAGCACTTCATTAATTGCTAATTTCTGAGAGCAGCCTTTCAGCCAGTGGTATGTTAATTTAATTTAGAATTTGTTTCATATTTGCTTTACAAATTGTCAAAGGCAGTAACAGTAAAGTTTTCGTAAAAGGCCATGGATGTAACAGCTGTTTCTTGCTTTGTCTACTATGACTGTCCCTTGGTCAGGAATGAAATTCAATTGAATTCATGTGATTTGTTGTAGATAAACTCATGCAGACTTTGTCTTACTGTTCTATTATCCAAATACTTTGAAACAGTCACACATAATTGTCTCCTGTATCTTCCCAGGAATCAGTTTCGAGTGGGACTGCTCTGCAACTCTCCACATTGTCCCTTCCAAATGCCTTTTTTAGAGATAAATAATACAGTGGGCTTTCTTCCACTCTTTCTTTGAAGGGATTCTGAAAATAATTGCTGGAGTTTACAGAGTGCTGACTGGAATACACATAACTTCTTTCAAGGCTCTTTCTCCCATTTTCTTGCCAGTTCTTTGACTCCTGCTAAAGCTATGTTTTGTTCAGGCAACCATTATAAATAAGCTCAAATTGCCTTTCTGTGAAGAAAGAAGCAAAAGAGAGAGGGAGATGCTCCAGTCTTCTCTATTTCTCCTTTTATTTCCTTTCCCCTTAGCTAAATTGTTGAATTTATAAATTTCTTTGTAGGCTCCCCACATAAGTTTACTTTATTCATTTTTTTCAGCCTCTCCAACACACTGTGCCTCATTTTGCGCCTTAGGGTGTTTTTTTTTTTTTTAATTTACAGTTACTTTTTTTAAAAAAATCAGTTACATGCTCAGCTTAATCCTTTGAATTCATGTGCCACTTTGTTGTAGCTTTTTAATAACTATGTTTATTGTTATTAAAATTCAGGCACATCATCTTTCCAGAAAGAATTCCATTTAAACTGAACTCAATCCTTGCCATTTCTGTGTATAAGACCTAAGCAGAAGGTGTCCCCACCAGTGGTTGTAACATGCAGGCTGCAGAGGGACTGTTTTCCCAGCACTCAAATACTGCCTTGCTCTTAGCCCTATGTCACCTCTTCCCAAACACTCCTATGATGAACACACAAGCAGTCTCTCAGCAGCTCTGACACAAGGAACGCAAGCAAATGGGAGAGGCTGATGGGCAGCAATCTTTTTCATCACCATGGCTTCTTGTAGACACAATGTGTGTCTTCCCATTAGCAATTAGCAACAGGAAAATACACTCCTATCGGTGATTGAGAGATGAGGACATCCAAGCTTGGATTGGAAGCCGATTTTATTGAGTATACAAGGCATTTATATAGGGTTTTACTTGTATGGCACTTATATAGGGTTCTATTTTTGGTAACAATTTCCCATTGGTTACACATTCTTCATGACATCACACCACCTGGTAACATTATCTTATCACAAACTTTCACAACAGGTTTCCTGGTCACTTTGTGCCCAGGGAGCATCTATCTGTGTTTGTCCCACGGTTTTTGCTCAATCAGGCCTAAGATATCAGGCTCCTTTATCAGATCCATTGTACTCTGTTATATTTCCCATATCTCCAACTTTCTGTTCAACCAAAAACACACTAAAGTGACTTGTCTATTAATTTTTGCGCGCACTGTAAAACACAAGGAATAACCACAACAATACATAATATAATGCCTAATACATATAAGCCTATTTTAACTAAATTTCTTATCCATCTTATACAATCCCCCAGAAGTTAACCTAATCAATCAAGTCCGTAATCTACTTGCAGTTTGTTTTTAGTAAGAAACACAGGAGAATTCCAAGGACCGGTAGAAGGAACAATATGCCCTTTTTGGAGTTGTTGTTGGACCAACTCTGTTAATGCCCACAGTTTCTGAAATTATAGCGGCCATTGATCCACCAAAACTGGATTTTCTGCTTTCCAGCTTAGTTTTAAAGTGTCGCATGCTTCAATGGCCCCCACTAAAAATCATATTGATTTGCAGATGGCGTACTTGTGTTAACTTTGTCAACCACTCTGTTACATAGTTAGGTAAATGGAAATTAACTTTGAGCTTTTGCTTCCCTTTAATTACGTAGTTCACATATTGAAAAATGTATCAAAGTACAGTAGTATAGGTAAGTATAACCTGATTTAGAGGGATTTGTGTTGTATTTTCCTCAAGCATCAAAGTATTTGAGAGTCTTGAGTATATATCATATCTAAATTTTTAAGCCCTAGCACATAAATATGATTATTTATCAAATAATAAATAACAAACCCCTTGTTTCCAGACAGATCTTAATATGTTCTTGTAGTGGTTTCACGTTCACCACTTTTGATCATTTCCCAGCCAATGCGCCATTTGTGAAATGGTTTGGGTATCCACCAGGATTCTACTGTGAGATCAGATCACAAGAGAAAGCAAGCCCAAATTTAAATACAAAGAATAGATTTAGTAACACACATCAAAAGAAGGAAAAAATGAGAATCAAAAAGAAAACTTTGAAAGCACTCCTCCTCCCCACCAACAGTTCACTTAACCACGTACAACATGAAGAGACAAAACTTGTAATTTTCANGCTGGCCAGAGTCTTTGGGTTTTGCCCAGCTGCAAAGCTGCCTTTGATCTCAACTGCCTAACCTCTTGACCAGGCTGGGCTTCCCTCCCCCTGCCCGCCCACACTTTCTTCCTCTGCCCAGGAATCACCGGAGGGGGGAGGCTCAGTCCCCACAGCTCAGCAGCAGGATGTCTTATCACTGCTAGAAATCCAATGCGGGCCGGAAAGGGGCACACTCTCCTCCCCTCCCCCGGCCCGGGAGTAACCAGTCTCAGCAGCTTTCCAGGAAAAGCCCGGGCCCATGCAGGCCGCATCAGGCCCGGGGGATGGGCCCAGCTCATAGCTGTTCCCTGGGGCCTTGGCGACATCTTCCTTCAGGCCTAGGTCTGCGGCGCTGGCAGTTTTAAAGTCAGTCTGTTAGTAGCCATGGATTTCCTCTCCCCCGCCGGCAGCCGCGGCCCCGGCCCGGCTCAGACAGGCTGGACCCTCCCAGTCCCCCCACAGGGAGGGAGCCGGGACTGCCCTNGTCTCATGTTGTGTCTTCTCTGTGTTCACTTTGTCCCTTTCTTCTTGCTCTCAGGGAAGGGTTAGGCCTTGGAANCCAACCCACAGCGTTTCCCAGGCACCTTCTGGTTTAAAACCTATGCAACCCAGAGGTGTATACCTATGGTTAACTGGCTAATCTGGTTGTCAGTTTCAAAGTCAATCACTAACTGGTTTTTACCATCAATGCTAAACCAACACAGTTCTACAGATTTTTGAAAATACAAGTTGATTAGATTGCCCATTTGCAGGCATTTTTAATTTTTGTAAGACATATATTAAAAAGACAAGTTATATTTCTTTCTCAGATTGCTAACCTAGTTTTGTGATAGAGTTAAAAACATGAATTTATAGGTCTTAAACCTTATAATATGACGTGCTAACTGAAAACTTAACTAGAATGCTATTGATGAATTCCTTACTCATGAATTTCCCAAGCATAATTTAGCAAAATTTAAAAATAGCAAGAGTTTTCATCCATCAAAACATAAATCTCTAAATAAGTGCCCTTACAGTTTTGCTTTTTGTTCATTATATTTCAATGAACAAAATTACTAAAATGAGCTTGAAATTCTGTTTGCTATAAGAGGAAGTTGGCCTTGGATATTAGGAATCAGTTCTTTACTGTGAGCATGGTCAAAAACTGGCACAGCTTTCCCAGAGAAGGTGTGGCTGCTCCATCCCTGGAGGTGTTCAAAACCAGGTTGGACAGGGCTCTGAGCAACCTGGGGTAGTGGAGGGTGTCCTTGTCCACGGGATTGGATGAGCTTTGGGGTCCTTTCCAACCCAACCCATTCTATGATTTGATAAGTCCATGAACAATTGACATCGTATGTTTCTCGTTGTTGCCAGGGCCTATTTGGAGACTTGCATGCCTTCACACTTTTGTCTGTCATCATTTACCTAGCCAGTCCTATCAGATCATCTTTTAAAAGGGTGTCAGTTTTTATTATGATTTTTGCCATTATATTCAATGGCAAATTGAAAGTCATTACAAGTTTAAACTATCTTACTAGTGTTAAAGAGATGCAAATTAGAATGTTATGATTTTGTTCTTTCCATTCACAGCAATAATTTTGCTGAACTATTACATTACCTACCAAGAAAACAATTCTGACATCAAAGGAAAGACTTAATAACTTATGGCATCTAGCTCAACCCTCAAGAACTAGAGATCCCAGATTACATAAGTAATGAACAAATGAACCATATCTTTCCATCTGAAGGGAATTTCCCACAATTCATTAACAGCTTCAGGTCTGCCAGAAACTTTACTAATACTACTGTCACTGTTGGACACAAAATCAGACCACACAACTCCAGAGTTTGTCAGAAGGCTGAAACTGAGTTTATTAACAACTTGACCTCTTTATATCCTAGGTTGCTAGAACTAAACTGATTTGTGTTAGAAGTAATACCCATTCAATCACATTGGCCAACACAGAGAGACATCAAATGGTCTCCACCTCCAAAGAGGTATGATAAACAAGATAGGGTTAACAAAAACATCTCTGTTTACAGAAAATTCCATGAGAAATGAGTTTTAGAAATCAAAACATCTCAGGCTGAAAAACCAGGGCTACATACTACAGTATGAGAAGCATTATACATACATTTGATTAACTCCTGGCTTGTGTTTTAGCTTTCCCAAGAGACTATACATTGGCAGACTAGTCATAAAAGTGGCATGCATTTAGGCTGTCCTCTTTCTAACCCTGCCTTCCTTCCCTACAGCTTTCCATTGGAGTAGGGCCCCTATCAGATACATCAGGTGTCACAGTTACTATTGACAAGAAAGTATACTCTATTCTATTTATTTAGGCTACTGAACAACCATAATATAAACCTGCTGCTCTGGATCCTGACTTGTAACCAGGGGCCCCTCATGTTAAGACTGTTTTAAAAGGTCATCCAGTCACCCGCCCATCCTTTATCAGTGGCACAAATACCTGGCAGCTGCACCTTCTAAATGATGGGGGTGTTTATGGTTCCCTTTCAATTTTGTGCTTCGAGCAATGGTGTTTTAAGGTCTGGCTGTTTAGAAACTGAGCTGTCTGCAGAGTAGGGAGAAATGGAGTATTTCATCAGACATCCCAAGTTAGGCTTCCCTTGCTTGTCAGTCTGACCCCGCAGTCTTTGATTCACACCAATGGTTAGCAATGAAGAGGTTTTTAGAGTATTTGGAGCCATTTAGTTCTCCTATATCTTCAGTTCTATATTTAATTAAAAAGAAGCAGTTTTCCCTGTGTAAATTTTTCTCAATACATACTTTGTCTTTCCAATAAATAAACCAAAAACAAGTACATATAAATAAAGCTTTCAATGGTCTTAGCAGCAGCAATATAATTTCTTATTACTGAAAAAAAATCCACACATTAAAAAAACTTAATTTACTGATTATATTGATCAATCTCTTTTATGTACATAATTGCTTAGATTTACATATCTTACTTTACAGCTAGGATTGGAGTATTGTGCAGGAAATAAAAATAGGCCACACTTCTGTCGCAATCAAACCAAAACATAAATATCCATGGTTCTTCTACCTACAAATATTTAAACAAAATGTCCTGTGTCATTGCTGGGACTGATGAAAGAGCTAATCATTCTGAAAAGATCTAATTCTGTAGCATTCCAACCCTGCAAAATCTGGGAGTGTGGCAACATTGCAGCGAGAAGAGTCTTGCTGAGCCACTGAACACTGCATTTTAAACGATCAGGGACTCTGCTGGGCTGGAGTTCATGCACAGTTCTGCTGATTTGCTGAACTCTGTGGAAGCAGAGAAACAGAATCATCAGCCTGTGATGAAACTTTTAATCTTCCTATAATTCAGAAAGCTAGCCCAGCAGGCTTTGAACCCATCAAAACTCAAAATATGCACTTGGAGCGGACCTTTTAAGATGAAGCCTGTATTATCTGAATACTGTATGTTTTCTGATCATAAGTACAGAGAGCTCCTTCAAAGAAGCCAAATTTTTCCATCGTTAAAGTTTCCTTTTAAGCTAAACTTTTTATGCGTGTAATATTTTTGGTGCAGATAGGTTTTATAAAAGCAATAAGTATTCCTTTGCATTCACAAGGAAGAAGAAAATATTTTCCCTTGAGGGAACTGAAAAGCTTAAAAAAACATAGGTTCTGTCAAACAGAGTTTAATGGGAGGAGAGCGATATCTTATACCCAACTCTTCATACTATCACTATGTTCTAAGGTAAAAATAGTACTGAAGCTCCTCTGCATAGGAATTAAAACTTTTTTTGGATATGTTTGATCTCTTAGTAACTGATTGCATGACTGATATTTAAGAATTTACTGTCCTTACCTGGAGTGCAACACACTTTACTGGGTATTACTTTTTCAAGGACAAATATCCCAGATTGAAACCTGGCTCCTTAGCCCAGAGGGTTTGCTATTTTAATGCTATGTCATGATATCAGCAGTATTTGTATAGACAAGAACTAGAAATATAAATGCATTTAGTTATCACACTTTGGGATTTATGCTGAGTGCTAACACCTCAGCAGAACTGTAATCCCCTTTGCCCCTGTATGATAAATAATTTTGTTTTGGAAATAAATGTCATCATTATCATAAGGTGAATGAGATTTAAAATGTTAAGCTACTTACCTTGTTCTTCCTTGCTTTCTTCAGAATTGCTTAGAAGACAAAGGCTGATGACAGTGTCAGGTGCATAACAAGAAATATTTTTGTCCTCTGAAGAATATTAACATATAGAACTACACTTAAAAAGTGGGCAACACTACTGAAACTATATTACATCAACTATTGAACAGCCATTCATTTTGCAAGATTGTGACTGGTTTATATTAAATATAGCCTCATTCATTTCAGCCTGATCTGAGATAATCACATCTGTCTTAGAAGAGTTTTGTTGCCAAATGAAAAATTATTTGCATCTGGTGGGTTCACACAATGCTTATTCTTCAAAAACCACTGGCCTGTGGAACCACAGAATGCTCATTCTATAGGAAGGAGAACAGGAAAGCAACCAGCTCAGTTGTGCCAACTTTTGCCAGTTCACCAGGCAGTCAGGTGTCAGTTTGGGGTTGGTGACCACCAGAGACCACCAGAGAGATTCCCAGGACACAGGAACATGAGGAGAGGGGAGAAAACACATGTTAATGATTTGGAGGAAATGTTTATCATATGTATGTATATTCCAGGAAAATCAATGGATACATATGTAAAATATAGTATATAAACAGGAGCTTTTTCTATAATCAGTATGCACAACTTTCAGAGGGGATAATCCCTCATGCATCCAGACAAATAAAGAATTCCTGCTTTGTAATACTACATTGGTGTTACGGAGTTTTATTTTTATGGATTTTTGGTAAGAGTTTCACCACATGGCTGTCATCCACACACAACACAATAAATCCAAAGTACCTCCTTAGTATGGGATTTCTAGGTAGGATCATGTTGCAAAATAAGGACTACCAGTCAATAGGCACTAACTAGATTTAGAAGGACATGGATCTGTCAGAATATTAAGGGACCCTCAGAAAGTGGGTTGTGAAATTTATATCAATTTATAGGTTGAAGGCATCCTCCCATTTTCTTTTCTGTAGAACTAGTAACATAGTCAGGACAATTTTATTGATTTCTTAGTTAAAAGAATATGTATGGATCACAGTTTTCAAAGACAGAGACATGGCAGGCACATAATGTCCAGTGCTCCACGCACAGCTGTTCCAAATATTGAGCTTGCCATCAAATGTTGTTGCTATTAGTGTGATGTCCATGAGTTACAATAATTACGGAAAAGCTGAAAAACATCGGTTTCTCTCTGTTCTCATCTCAGTTTTTAAGCTGGTGTTTTCAGAGCAGACAATATCTTTTTCCTCCTTTGCAGATTCAGGTGTAAGTAAGGACGTGGCAACAAGCAGTTGTTGTGACATGTGACCTAAATTCTCTAATTTTTTGCACTTAAAATCCTTTCTTGATTTCTCACCTAGCAAAGTAAGTGCTACCACTTTAGGAAATTATGTGATATAAATATAGAAGGATAAACCAAGTTATTTTTATTTTTGTGTCAGCAACCTTTTTTAGAGATCTATGGCAATATATTTAGCAAACTGTTTCAAACTGCAATAAACTAATAGCAGAATTAATGTATGAAGTAGAACAAAAAGAAAGAAAAATAACTAAAACAGTGTCTTACATTAAAGAAATTTATATTGTTCAATAGCAGTATACTGTGATACTGTCAACTGTGAGAATTCAAAACCAAAAAGCTAGTCCCCCAAAAAACATACCACTGGTTTTAATGAACATTAAAACAATGATAGCAAAAAATTATTTCCTTTTCATGCTCCCAAAGTATACATCAATTCAAGAAACTCATTCCTACAAGAATGAAATCTAAATGGGAAGAAATGGTGCACCAAACTAGCAGCTAAGAGAAATGACATAAAAACAATTATGTTTTAACATAACAATTATTCCAATACACAAGAAAACGAGGAAGTATATCACAAGAGTCAAATTATTACATCCGACTCTTTTTAATGCTTTGAAAATAAAAAATATCCACTGTAAGTAATGACATATTGTTTCAGTACAGCACAAAATCATAGTTGAAGTATATAGGTACAAAATAGAAATATTTAGTGGCTATTTTCACTAATTCATTTAAAATAAAAAGTATCCTGATGTAATTTTTCATAAATAAAGAGTCTAATAATAACGTAGTAGGAACACATCTTTCAGAAGAGGAAATTAAGGCTAAAGGATATTTAAATATAAGTATTTAAAATGTTTTAAATGTGTAAGGAATTGAAATCAAGAGGATGTGATGAAGATGAATCTAAAGTAATGGTTCTCTATGTTATTTTTGACGGCCACATCTGACCACATGTCTCTCATCATACAGTGATAAACCATTTAAACAGAAACTTTCTGTTTCATTTTCTCAGGAGGAGAAAAAGCAGAGATTGAGGAATCATTAGGAGGTATGTCATATATACAGGAAATACTGTCAATAGAGTATGCTCAAAGCAGTTTTCACTCCATTATCCAAGCAGCTCACTATACAATATTTAAAAGTTGAACACTGCTTTGGCAAAAGCTGTCTCAGTGACAATTCTCCACTAAAAACAGCTAAATAGAACATATGCCTTTTAATATTTCAGTGACAGTTTTTCTTTTCCCAAATTCTTGTTTTATTATTTTAATTTGAGCGAGTATCAAGCTATATTACTATTCAAATAATTTTATAAAAAATAGGAGGTAAATTTGCATACTGCAAATTTACTACTACATAGAATTTCTTGATACAGTATGTTCTAAACATCAAAACCACAAATGCATAAAGATCAGCTGGACAAATTCATGGAAGAAAATATCTGACCTGTAGTTGAAAGGCTCAGGAAGTCCTGTAGGTCACAACTGTTTATATTTGGAATAGTAAATGGGGAGAAATACCCCTATATACTTCCTTCAACCTCAAAAACTAATGGCTACGTTTTTGAAACAAAATTAGAAGTTAAATTTTACATTCATTTAGTTCTCCAGTTATACCACTCAAATAAGATGAAAAACATTTTTAATCTGGCACAGGGAAGATACGATACATAATTCATGCCTTTGCAGCCAGTCTTGAAACACTGAATGTTTTAACACAAGGGTAAAATTTTCACTTTTTAAAGACTGATATCTCTAAAAGTGCAGTAAATTTAAAGTGCATTGCCAAAATATCAATATGGATTTAATACTTAATATAATGAATTTTGCTTAAGTCACTTACGCAGAGCAAAGAAATACCTGGAAAAGCAGCTGTATAAATTAGTATTTTGTGCATGACATATTTACAGCACAGCACGTGACTGTACAAAGCAAAAAGAGTTATAGTACTTGGAGTATTTAAAGATGAGAAAGATGTCAATCAATATTAGCCTGTGGGGAAAAATAATTTTATCCAAAGCAAAAACCACAACGCGGATTATAATGAATGATTAGTAGACAGGACTCCAATAATAACAGCCTTGGAGATAAAGATGTGAAAAAACAAGACAAACAAGTTAGTATTTGTTCTAAAAGAATGGGGTTTGGTGGTTTTATAAGTTAATTGCACATCAGTGTAGCTTTGCAGGACTCATGGTGGCAGGATGCTGGTCAAACAGCTGGAAAAGTCTTGTATTTGTGCTGCAGATGTATTCTCCAAAGCCCTTATCTTTTACCCTTACCGTGTCCTCCCAAGTCTGTTTTTGTGTTTTATGATAAATACTCAACATAAAACGGAAATAAGCCTCAAAGGGGTTCAGAACAGATGATCACAATGACTCCTATAGCCACTCCAGCTATGAGTTTATACATCCACAGCAACATACTGAAATATGTCTCTAATAGGGATGTTCTTACAAAGAACTAACTCCTTGCCCAAGGCACTGCCAGTGTTGCAAGTAAACAACCTCAGGGTTCCTCAGCTGAGCCTCTTTCTTGGCTGTGACCACTCCAGATGTCTATGAAACACAACGAGAAACTGGCCGAAATCCTTTGGGCTATTAATAAATGCCATTTCTGGTTAGAATCATGTTTTAGCAAATTTTAAAAATTTTAAAAGGCCTCTTGCTACAAATAAAACATCTTCATTCTTGACCTTATTATTTTTCCATTTGACAGTTGCCTCTCTAACAAATCAACCCAGCTACAAACTGTGGGTAAAATACTGCTGTAAGCAACTTAGGCATTATATTTTTTAATCTTGAAAATATAGACGATTTTTTTCCCTCTAATGGCTCCAGAAGTAAACAAAACTTGAATGCTTTTTTCTCAAGATTTTCTTAACTGTTCAGGTCAGATTTGAAACTACAGGAATGCCTGAGGCTAAAGTAGACAAGTGAACAAAATTATGACAATGGTCTCTATATAAAGTTTAACTTCTAGATTTCTGAAGGGTATACAAAAAAAAATATTGAACATTATTTCTAAAATGTGTCTCAATATCCTATCAAAGGAAACAGATCTATGATTTCTGGACTATGGAAGGCAGTAACATTCCCCCTTTTCACCACCTTGAAGCTCTCTGTTGAGGCAAACCTCCAGATGGATATAGTTCAAAAAGCATAAATTAAAGCAGTGAAGCTCTTTTCACTCTTTCTCTTCATTTGCTGACTGAATAAAATAATTTCCCTCATAATGCAGCTCTGTTTGTTTCCTATTATACTTTTTTTCGTGTGGAATAGCTAAGATCACTTTTTTATTTTTGGCAGCTGTAGAATACCAATGACAGAAGTGAATTATAGTGATTGTGCCAATATGCAGAGACTGATAAATAGAAGTTAATTTAATGCTCACTTGGTGTTTTGGAGTTGTTTAAGATACAGGTTTCCTTACTTTAGTTTCTTTGTCCTCTTCCTTGTATTGTGTTTTCCCTTTCCTCAGTCCATCCTTCCTCCTTTTCATTTACCCAACCTCCCTCCTGAAAATAACATTCCGGCTTCTGTTTTTTCTCATCAACTCCACTAGGAGAATATTAAAAAAAAATAAAATCCCTATACTTCCTTTGGGACATAATTTGTCACAAGGAATGGATTTTCACTAATACTCTGACACAAACAAATAGTGGGGGGAAGTGCCTCTTGCTCCAAGTGAGTGCACTCAGGCTGCCTGCATCAGAAGCATGGCTCTGAGACTGGTTTAGCCTCTGTCCAGCTGCTCTGCTGTGAACATGTACCTGCAGGAGGAAGCATTCATTTGGCAGAACCGTGGCCTTTTTCCTTCCACAGCCCCCTCCACACCAGTCCACAGAGATGGCTGGTTGCAGGGAAACAAGCAGGCTGAAAGACACATGGGCAAGAAGGAAGTATCAGGACTGAGACATTGGTGCTCCCTACCTTGGCTACTTCTCTCTCCATGCTCCTTTAGTCAAGAGGGTGATCCTGAGCACTCAGTGTTGTAAAGCAGGTTTGTAAAGCAAACAGGTCTGAATAGAATACATTCCCTACAAGTCTTTCTCAGTGCCTTTTCTTTGGAACAGGGAGACTGTAGTAAAAAACAACAGACTGGACTAACTAAACCAGAGGGCTTCAGTCCACTTTCACTTCGTAATTTGTTTTTCATTTCTGTTTCCTTATTAAGCAAAAGTTGCTCCACTGTACTTGTTTGGCACCACAATGGGGTAAATAAATCCCTTAGATTGCAGTAGCACTGCATATTGTTATTTACAATGTGTCCTGGGTAAAGATTTTATGACAGGCAATTCCATGTTCAATCCTCTGCTTACTGATACAAAGTCTGACCAGCAAATGTTCCTATACGATCACTCTCAGTGCAGAAGTGATATTAGTTACATGATTTTGAATGCTAGTATTTTGTATATTCATGTTTACTAGGAGGTTTTTAGAAACTAGAAAATGTAAAGGGCAATGCATAAGGGGATGTTTTATTTGTAAAAATGTATACAGATGAGGAGCCATTACAAAAGGACTGTATGGCAACCTAGAACAAGCAGGAAGCAGTACTTGAGGAAAAACTATCAGGAGATATGCATGTGTCTGTTGTGTATGGGCACAGCAACCAACAACACCCCAGAGAGTGTCACTTTGCTGCCAGTGACTGTTAAAACAAATTGAGTCGCCTGAGGCAATTCAACACACTGGAAAACAAGATTGATGAAACCTATGTGACCATCATGGAAAATTAAAACACCTGTCCCCTCTGTTAGAAAAAAACAACCTGTTTTTCAGAGGAAATGTCACTTACCCACCCCCCCGTCCCCCTTTCATTATTTGCATATTGTGTTGCTTAAATCCCACTGGTAGTTGGGAAGTAAACAGTACTTGATAACAGGAATACAGTGGAAGCACAGATCTCTAAGTTGTGCAGCCTCCATGGTTCTCTTGGTTTAGCTTAGCACTATCTGCACCCCCATCTGTGTCCAAAATCCACATTTCCTTATGATCTCCAGCTTGAACTCCATGAGAGTAGTGCTATCATGATGTGGTAAGTTCAGTGTAGCATGTACTGGTTAGAGTAGGATCCTAGACTGACTTTATGATGCCTGTATCCCCAGTTGTCTGTTCTGTANGTAGTGAAAATTTGTTCAATTGTCTAATTCAGCCTCAGGTATTCCTATCTTGAGAGTAGTAGTAGTTGAGGATCTAATTACAGCCCAGAAACTTGAAAGAAACCTGTGACAATGCAACAGCTGTAATTTTTATAGAATCACAGAATGGTTTGAGCTTAAAGGGACCTTTTAAAGACCTTTAGTCCAACACTGTCAACTGGAAAGATTGCCCAGAACCCCATCCCATCTGACCTCCAGTGTTTCCAGCGATGGAGCACCTATCACCTCTCTCGGCAACCTGCACTACTCCTTCAGTTTTTTTATTCTGTTTCACATTATTTAAGAGCATTGGTTATTGCATAGAAGGACTTCAGGATGGCTATTTAGAGAGAAGAAGAACAGAGAATACATAGAAACAGAGTTGCTGTACCCTGTCCTTTCTATTTAACATTAAAAAAAAATCAAAATATTTTAAAACAACAGGAAAGAAAGAAAGAAAGAAAAATATTATACTCATTATTTCATATATTTTGCCAAGTATTTTAAGGCAACAACAAAATAATTAATTTCAAAATATTTTTAGGTGTCAGACAGACAGGCTCAAATTGACACCACTCATATGTGAAAAAGAGCCTTATGTTTTCATATTTAAGCTTGATTCTTCTTTATTATTTTAACTGACATTACAATTTTCTTCCTGTACAGAAACACTTCTAGGATTTGTGGCTTCTATTTTAAAAATGCAACAAAATTTTTCTAACATGTTTATTGCTGAAATACTTACTAAATTAACTTAAAATCCAGAAATTAAGGTACAATGTTAGTGTGTAAGCAGTGGAAATGGAACCAAGGGATTACTTTCAAAAGTGTAAATTTTTCTGCCTAGAAACAGAGATATCTGTTTTACAGTGGTCATTTTTTTATTAGCTCCACCAGAAATCATGCACAGTGTGCCATGGGAAAATCCATCCAGATAACATCTCATGGTGCACAAAGTCAGGGAGCCTCAGCCACTCATCAGGTTTCATTCCTACCTATATTACTCTTCTTACTTTGTCTAATTAATGCAGTTATCTTATTAAGACATTTGCTCTCAAAGCCTTTTTTATTGATCCAGACATCTCTCCCTCACTTCAACTCTTATCTTCCACCCCCAGTACAGTACAGGCAGATACATGACATGAAGAGACAGGCAGGCTTGTAAAGCTTATCCTCTGTGTTTGGCCTTTTAAAATTCTTGTTTCTATAGGAAAGTTTATAAATATTTTCCATCTTCAGCAATAGTTTCAAGTTCAGACCTCAGAAGAATTAAATAAATTATTTCTATTGACTCTACCATGCAAATTTCTAATCCACAATCCATAGGCTATAATCATGGAAATGTTTGCATAAACCCATAATCTTTCACAGCACTGTTCCTCCTATGAAATACATTTAAGTAAAAGATGAAATGTTTCCATGACTGAGGCCTGAATTTCTTTCAATCCCACATATTTGATGTTGAGCTAAAGTATTTCTGTTCTCTTTCTTCTCTCTCTCCTTCCTGACATGTTGTAGCAGCTGAGCAGAGTAGATTTCAGTAAACAAGGTAAACAGAGAAAATCACAAAGACATCAGGGAATAACTAAGAGGAGAAAAGAGTACAATGGATATAGTAGCAATATATGGGCCTTTATATGCAAGAACTACTTTAAGACCACACAGCTTT
Source organism: Donacobius atricapilla (assembly GCA_013397315.1). NCBI lineage: Eukaryota > Metazoa > Chordata > Aves > Passeriformes > Mimidae > Donacobius > Donacobius atricapilla. Next base: position 15,299 of record WBMY01018701.1, read on the forward strand.
CAGTCAAAGCAAACGGTGTAAATATTTATTCTTTAATATCATGAAAATATAAAGCTGAACAGTTATTGAACAGTTATATTACACTTCATTTTACTTTATTTTATTTCATTTTATTTTGTTATGCAGGAATCAACTTGATTTGTAAAAAGTAAGCTTGCAGTCATATTTTCAAGGTCTCAAAATAAGGTCTTCTTTCAGGCCTACTTCAAATTATTTATCATTATCTGTTAATTGCTCTATTTTTTTTTCATTCCTTTAATTTCATATTCTTTCTTGAGAACACAGGAATTTAGGCTGCTTTTAGATGAAGTTTTTTGTTATGAGTTCTTTTGAATAATATATGATAATGGATTCATTTCAGAAACTGGCAGAATGTCTAAAAAAAATCATATTAGGCTTGAATGAATATCTAAATCATAAATCATATAAATTTGGCGGATTCTGATGTATAAAACATTATATGTGAGTTCCCAAATTGCTAGATGCCAATTTTTTAATATCTGTTAAATGAAGTAACCAGATGAGGTTTCGCTTATGTCAAAGTTGAGGGCACAGTAACTTACCCACTCTTCAAATATGTAATGGATAATCCATTCTGGTTATTTATTTAGGTTACCCCTAATAGCTCCATAAGTTACGGGTAAGAAGAAGGGTAAAATTGGCATCCTGCACTATTCTGCCCTTCCTTATTATCTCCATCTAATGAACTGCGTAAGAAGTGATCCATGCCCTATTTTTATAGGGTATTTATAGCCCAGCCAGTTAGGTTATTTTATGAAATTGCATAAGAATGTGGACAGACTGTGTACAGGAGACAGCCTCTCTATCAGGATGCAAATGCTCAGTTGAAGTATTTAAGAATCATGTAGCAGTGACAGTGCCAGAGGTAATTAAACTCAGGTTCTAAAAATAAATTTAAAAGTGCATGGTGCTGCATCTCATATTTGATTTTTCCTCAGTTGCTAATTATGTACATTTATCCTGATAAATTTTACTTAGACTGGAATCTTCCTGTTACACATTCATGTCAATAACAAAAATCAAGTCAACCAACTTGTGTTTTGCTTCTGCCAAGATCCCCATATACAGTTAAGCTTCTGACAACTTTCACTTTAGCTCCTGAGCTGGTTTTATAATGCTGTTACGAACTAGAAAATGTGAAGTATGATAATAATCAGCCACTCAGATAGAAGAATCCAATTCTCTTGCTTAGGTTACCTCTCTTTGAACAGTCTCTTGGTTTCTATCTGTTTTTTTCATATTCAAAATCTGCACTTAAAGGGACACTGTTTGCCCTGTAGTTTGAAGTTTGTGGGCAACCTGAACATGCAGAGGTACAGGCATATGTGTCAACCTTGTGGAGCTACTTCTCATAGGGGTTTTAAGCTATAATCATAGAGGCTGAATACAGTTTTTCCTTCACTTGTAAATAACAATCCCAGTTTTATAGTTAGATCTCAGTTTATTCAGTTCTCCCTCTTTCTGTACTTGCTTGAAAATTTATATGTCATCTTCTGCACCTCCAAATACACATGATTCATCAGTCAGAAAGTGGTTTTGTTTAACTTTACCAAAAACTTTAGAAAAATATATTGGATAAAATATTACTCAGAAAACTAAAACTGACCAAGAATATAAATCTAAGATTATGATTACTTTGAAAATTAAACTGTGATATAAATATTAAATTGTGTTTTTCAAAGTAGTTTGAGCACTCTAAAAGTTACAAATATTTAAATTCAGCAGTTTGACATTACCACATTCTAGTTTTTCAAAGAGACTTGAAATACATACTTATTACTTCTATCCTGTTGCACTACCAAATAAGTATATAGAAGTGTACCTTTGACAATATTGCTTAACAGAGATTCTTTAGCATGCAATTCTACTTGGACTATCAAGTTCTGCAAGATTTGGCTCCATTACTTCCTTGGATTTCAAAGACTTTCCTAATTTTTTTCCCTCTTGTTCAACCACAAAATGGTCAATATGACACTGATTCTAAAAGGTTTCTAAAAGAGCTGCAGAAGAGGAACGACAGAGCAGTAAACCTGAATTCTTCACAGGGCAAATTGGTGGAAACAGTCCAAAAGAATAAAATTAATGGGAGTGTGTCACTGTTCGACACAGAAACACACACACACACACGCTCACCTTGGTGAGAAGGTATGAACTGTTTATTAAAAAATCTGACTCCACTTTATATAGTGTTTCTACAAAGGCCAGGGATTGGGGGAGAAGGTTGACACCTCTCCCTGTCCCATTGGTCAAGACAACTATCCATCAGCTGTCTATATCTTTAAGAACAAGAATGTAAACCTTTTTTGATTTAAAGAAAACATTGCTTCTGTTTATAACACCCATGCATGAGAAACAACCTAAACTATAAAAACTGTGAAACAGAAGAGAAGGCTGAAAAATCAGGGCGACAGGAATGTGCATAAATTATCTTGACTGGGAAAGAATCTGTATGGGTATTTTATGACTTTACACACAAATCCGGTGGCATTCTTCAAAGGTGTTAGAAATCATGTGCATTAGAGAGGTCCTGCTGATACAGTCTATTTCAATTTTCAAATAATGTACCCCTGTTTTTATAAGATTAGGCACAGCGGCAGTGCCTCTGTCTCAAAACAGCAAAACTCAAAGAGGAATTCAGATGAGTGTGAAAGACTTGGTACACCTTCTGTATTGGAACTGACTAGCTCAACTAGGACAGTTCATCCTGGGGAAAAATATGACTAACAGGGCATTTCATATCAGAAAGGATTATTAGAGAATGCTTTACTATCTCTCTGAACACATGAATTAAGTGGCTTCAAACAAAAGTAACAATATACCCCTTCAGAACAGAAAAATGCCTTCTTGTCTTGGTTTGCAAGCTGTCTGCTAAGACAGGAGACTTCCTTAACAATATAAACCCTCTGACTTATTACAATTGTGAAATTAAGGGGCTCTCGGGCAAAGATATGGGAATAGGAATAACAGTTCTTTACTAGGAAAATCAAAAATAAAAATGTAGTAATAGAAAAAAAATCAAACAAAAAGAAAACATTGACAGAATCAGAATATAACCTGACACCCTGTTGATCAGGGTGTTTGTTGGTAGCAGTCCAATTAAATCATGGTTGCAGTCCCCTTAGAGTGACAAATGTGGTTCTGTTGAAACAATGATCCTGTCGAAGGGTGTAGTTTTCCTCTGAAGGTCCAGTGGTTGTGAGATGGGTCCAGTCTTCCTCTGGGAATCCAGTGGAAACCAGCTGCCTTGGTGTCCTGACTCTCAGATTTTTATCCAGGTAGGAATGCTTGGTTCCTCCCCCTGGGTGGAGCATCTCCCAATGGGATGATATTTTATCAGTCATGCAGTGAGACTCAATGGCCCATTAACAGAAGATATGCCCATGGAGAGAGGATGGGTGGTGGAAGAGATAAAGAACAGTGCCCCACCTGGTTTTAACAGCTGGCCAATTAACAGAAGATCCTCCCCAGAGTTAAGAGGAATGGGTCATGGAAGAGATAAAGAACACTGCCCTACCTGGTTTTAACAGATGGTAATAGGACACATACTTTTGATTACATCTTGCATTGCAACCTAAGACAATTCTTCACAGAGAACAAAACTAAGAGAACACTACACTCGTATTTTTAGTAGATGTGGTTTGCTGACTATTCTTGGTCCCTGCAAAGAAGATATCATGATTTTATGAATGAGCACTGATTCATAGCATAAGGGAATGAAACAAGTGTACAAATCAAATTAATTAATATTGCAAAGGCAACCTTCCAATTTCTTACATTTAAATGCTTTTCTTTGCAAATAATCTTTTATAAGGCTATACAGTCTGCCTAAGAGCTCTACCACTCCAAGAGATTGTACACACTGATCCTGAAATGATTGTAAATGACAGCATTCTGATAGATATATTTCTGAAGAAATATACATCTCTCTCCAATACTCCTGCAGCACCCCACTACAGTTTCAGAACTGATTTTTAATTCTGCATGGCAGCTTCTGCCAGCTGTCCTGGTGCTGGAATTTACAAGTGGATCAGCACTATTTGTGACTGACCAGTGCCTCAAAAAAATCTTCACCTATGACTGTGGAAACACTGCTGCCACATCATGGTCTAGACTGATGAGCGTGTCAGAAGAGATTTCAAGTAATTAACTGAGTAGCTACTTAGAAGTATTTATTTCTGAATCATGACTAAGCTCCTGCAGTTTATCTTCCATAAAAACATGAAACATGTGAGAGCAGGAGAGTAGATACCTTACTTGAGCTGAAATACACTGGGTTTGGAGTACAGGAATATCTATTTTCCTTCTAAAATATGGTTATCATGTGTAGTTTTAGTAAAATTCCAAGAATTTTTAGGTGGTTTCAGGTATGACCTTTTGTGTGGTCTTTCCCATAATGACAAATTCAGCAATACTGATATCTAAAGTCTAAGTCTTAACTTTTTTTTTTTCAGAAAATTTGTTAACTCAGCTGGCTTCTACTGCACAAGAACTGTTACTAAAATGTGGTTTGTCACAGAGGTGCTGGCAATATATTTGGTGCATGGGCTAATCTAAAACTAAATATTTTTTCCCTGAATTGTTCCTAAAGTCCTACCACTTCTCAACAACCAAATCAACTCTAATTATATAGATTCTGCTTCCTAATACACTCCTCCACATCAAATGTCCCTGTAAATAATTTCTAATGTGGACTTGAGTAAATGAATTGTGTAAATGAAGGAAGTTTAGACACTACACAAAATGAAGCTTTCAAAAAGCTTTCATGGAAACAACTTGATTCTAACTCCTTTTTCTCAAAACTTGCCACTTGTATCAGTGATGTAGATACAATAATGAGCTTTTCACTTAGGTAGCCTTCAAAGATTTTCCCAAAATACTGTGTGGACAGAGAAATTATGGTTATCTTGAACTTTACATAACAAATGCAAATACTGTTGCTATCAGTGATCTATGATGCAGACTTCCAGAAAGAATGTAAAGATGGTCATAAGTGTAGCAATTTGATCTCACTGATATCGATGTGTTAATTTAAATTGAGTTATATCTGACCTAGATCTAATAAATTAGGCCTGTGTGTTGGTTTGGGTTTTTTTTCCCCAGGGAAACAGTAGTAATATCTCAGATAAAGGGTATCTTACTTAAGGAAAGACCAATGACACTAACAATCAGAAACACAAACATTTCAGATTTCAAAATGTATGCCTTTTAGAGAAAATTATCTACACATGTTGAATCTTACATAGTTCTAAAAGTATATCAATTGCATTAATTCAATGGATTGTATCATATCTTATAATGTACTGATATATAATACAAGATTATTGTGTTTTCATTTAAGAACATGAATGCTAAACTATGAGTCTAAATTGGTCCTTCTAGATTCTACTTAAAATCAGCAGACAGAATCAGGTAACTAAAGCAGGCAATTTTTCTTAAATGCCTAAAATAAGTAAGAATAATTGCCCCATGTGTTATGTTCAACCTCGCTTCAAATGGCTGAGATGAATCTTACACAGACTGTACAAAACCATGTCCTATCAGCACTCTGTATTATCCACCATATTCACTCAAATTTCATAGAAATTAAGGCTTAATATTGAAATGTTTCTTTTAGTATGAAGTAGAGCATAAGCATGATGAAACAAAATATGAAGACTTTCACATAAAATGTCATAATCTGGAGAACACTGAAATGTACTGCTCCATTCTCCAGATAAAATATTTACCTTTTCCTCCAAGGAAATTGCAAGTCCAGGTATCAGCAGTGTTAATTCATTTATTTGACATAAAAACCAATAGAGAGGAAAAGTTTGTAAAGGCCACACATTGGCACAGTTTCTTCCCTGGCGTTATGGGTTAACACAGTTTGGTTTTTAGTTAAAAAGGAATATAGAATACTGCCCTGTCAGGACCTTGGAATTGTTTTAGAGGGGGGCTGGGACCTATCAGAGACTGTTTCTTGGCTACTGGCATGTGGTTTGGCCACTGAGAAAATGGATGCAACTTTTGGTAATACCCATATAAAGCTGAGACTCTGCTAGAGGCCTTCCTCTTCTTCCAGTGAGCCTTGAGGTGGGGCAGCAGAGCCCGGCTTAGGGGCAGCAGCAGGCCCAGCTGTCCCCATGTGGCCGGGATGGGGTGGCCCTGGCAGAGCCAAGCCAGGCCACCAAGCTTGGTGGCTTATGGCATGGAAGGGGAAACCACGGCTTTTAACTCCAGCCCACCCCAAGGCCTGCTCCATGCCGCTGGCAGGACCGAGAGAAATGTCACCTGGTTCCCCTCCCCTCCTCACCCCCCGAGGCAGCACTAAGCCCAGGCTGGGCCAGGCCCACCTCGTAAGACTGAGGGGTTGGGGGGAGAAGAGAAGCTCAGCCACAGGAGATCCTGACTGCCTTTTCTGGGCTTTCCCCCACCAGCATGGCTTCAAGATTCTTACAGCTGCCAGGCAGAGATCACATGACTACCACAGGCCTGGTCAAGATATGTTAACTCTTTCCTGACACAGATTGAGACTTTTTAAAACTCTAACCCTCC
>WBMY01018701.1:35082-52789 GCA_013397315.1 Donacobius atricapilla
TTTAGTGCTGGCCAAACACTAGGGCACCCACCAGAATTATTTACTCATCTTCTGCTGTGAGATAAGGGTTAGGAGGAGAGCAAAGAAGGCTCAAAACTTTAAAGGGTATAAAGAAAACTTCATTAATCAAAATTAAAACAAAAATGATAGGAAAATCAAAATAAACCTTCCGAACACTTTTCCCCCACACACCCTCTTTTCTTTCCCACTGACAATATAAAGAGGTGAAACCTGGAACTTTCAGTCAGTTTAGGATCTCTAAAGTAATCTTTCTTCAGGCCACTTAGGGAGAGGAGTCTCTCTNGCAACACTGGTGCCTTTGCTCATGACTGTAGGTAGAATGCGACATCCCCCCACAATGCATTCGATGAATTTACAGGGAAAAAATAAAGTATGATATATCAAAAATATATCTTCACCATAGCCTCATAAAAGAATTTCAGCTCAAGAATAAAGCGTCATCTCAATCCCCTCCCATCCAGAATTTGACTCCTTCTTTACTGACCTCAATGTCTCATGTTGTTCTCTCCACGTGGCCTCACCCCTTCCCTTTTCCAATTCAGGAGAGAACTCGCATTCACAAGTCCATCTCTTGTCCAGCTTTATCTATTGAAGCAGTCTGCAACATGGAAAGGCCAATCTCTTCCAGGCTCTGCAACAGAGAGCTCACTTGATGTGTCTCTTGCTACTGGTCACATGGTCTCTGCTGACACTGTATGAGCCATGCCGGCTACCTGCCGTGCTCAGCGCTTTCCTTCATGCAGAGCGCCAAAACCAAAAAAAAATGCTCCCATTTTTGTCCTTCTGTCTGCAGCATAGCTGGCTAAAAGCAGCTAAGCAGATAAAGTCTGTTGTGAGTCATGCTGAGGCAGCCACAGTCATGCAGCCCCACAGTGGTCGCACTGATCCCGGCTGTGCGGTCCTGGTTAGGTGGCTGGTCCCAGTCTGGGCTGGCTGCTCCTGGCCCTGGCTGCTCCTCTTGGCACTAGTCCTGGCTGCATGATTGCTCCTGGCGCCTTTATATCCCCCTGACTGGCATGGACCAGTAGGCTCTGCCGGGAAGAGGCCCAGCCCTGCTGGGACAGGGCCCGGCAGGGTTCCTGGGAAGGGGCCAGCACTGCAGCAGAGCCGGGCGCAGCCTGGCCTGGGCCTGGCTGTGTGGACTGTGCAGGGCTGGCCCAGGCCCGGCTGTGGGGGGCCATGTGGGCTCAGCCCAGACCTACCTGTTCAATATCTGGAAGCCAAGAGAGTTTTTCCTGGGCTTGCCTGTCTTTAAAATGTGTTTCACGGAAGTGCTTTTAACTCTTTTTAAGTTTAACCGGGTGTCAGTCTTAAAACTAGCCAATTGATTGGTTCCTCCAGGTCCCTGCAGGGTAACCACCCCTGCAGCCCAGCAACTTCCGCCCGCAGCTGAAAACAGTCTTCATTAAACCACAACAGTAAGTTGTATTAGAGTTGTATTAGAGGACAGATAGTTTGATTTCTCTGTGGAAATGCTGAACTAAAACACGGAAGTTTAAGTATCAATAGCATTTTGATATGGCATTCATAAGTGTAGTATTATTCTTCAGGGGTGCATTTTAATCCTAAAATAATACAGTAGTAATCTGTAGTGGAAGAAGAGACCTTCTTCATGTAGGCTTTATTTTCAAAATAAAAAGAATTCAGGCTGTACAAAATAGTATAATGATGCCTCTCTTGATGCAGTGATTTTTTTTAAGCTAAGAGTTTTATATTCTTTCCCTATAATAGAATTCTGGTGACATAGTCAACCATTACTTAAGACTAAGCTGTTCACACATTGGTTAAATTCTTGGAGTGAAAGTTGCTTATTTTTCTGGAAATCAGATATCAATAAAAAGCTCTTATTAGTGCTGTTAATGGTATCATTGTTGGCTGCTTTAAACAGATTCTGAAATGTGCTGAATTTCACAAAGCTGTTTGGCTGTTAGTAGATAGGCCTTTTTTTGTAGTGACTGGCATGTGGAGGACTAGGGCTAGGACTTCTCATCATTGTGTGAAAAGAGTGCAAAGAAATCATGAAAGCATAAATTGTGGAATTGGCTTTCCCTTTATTAATGGAAAAAGGTTCTCAGGATCACATGAGCTTTTTCTTTTCCCTGAAACTCCTATGGCAAGTCCATATTGCTGCTGTTCTTCTATTTAAAAAACTTCAGCCAAGAATCTCTTTAAAACTAAGCAATAATTTTTCTTATAGAATAGTGTTAAAAATTCTGATTTAACACATTTTTTACAGAAATTTAGGTGCATTGCTCAAATATGCCTACTTAGTCTCATTGTTCTCTCACTTCAGGTGAAGTACGTCATAAAACTCAATATAGTACTTGGTTGTATTTTGCTATTTCTTGGAGTAAGATTTAAATTTATTTGCATACTGTAAGTTGAAATTCAGCTGGTGAATGAGAAGCATTCCCCTCAAGCCCCTCTGGCTTGTTGTGTTACAGACTGTACTGGACTTTGTAGGTAGTGAGGTGACTTCTGATTCAGGTCTTCCAACCTGACTTCAGTGCCAGGGCAGGCCATGGAGCACACTGTGCTGACTGCCATCCTGGGGCACGTGCAGGATGACTAGGGGCATGAGGCCCAGCCTGCCTGAGTTCCTGGCATGGATTTATGAAAGCCAGGTCTGGTCTCCCCAACCTGGTCTTCTATGGCAATGTGACCTGCTTGGTGGATGAGGGAAGGGCTGTGGTTGTTGTCTGCCTAGACTGTAGTAAAGCCTTTGGCACTATCTGCCGTGGCATTCTCCTGGAGAAACTGGCTACTCATGGCTTGGACAGGTGCTGTGTCACTGGGTGAAAAACTGTCTGGATATCTGGACCTTGGGAATGGTGGTGAATGGAGTTACATCCAGCTGGTGTCTGGGCACTAGTGGGATGCCTCAGGGTCCAGTGCTGGGACCAGTCCTGTTTAATGGAGTGTTCCCTCCGTCAGTCTGCGCACAACACTAAGGTGGGCAGGAGTGTTGATCTACAGTCTCTCTCTGCCAGAGAGCTAGACAAATCTGCAGAGGGATCAGTACAGGCTGGATCAGTGGGTGAGGCCAATGACCTGACATTTAAAAGGAGCAAGTGCACGGTCCTGGCTTGGGTCACAACAACCCCTTCAGCTCTACAGGCAGGGGGAAAAGTGGCTAGAAAACTGCCCAGTGGGAAAAGGACCTGGGGGGGCTGGTCAACAGCAGCTGAACATGAGCCAGCTGTGCCCAGGTGGCCAAGAAGGCCAAGTACATCTGCAATAGTGGGGCAGCAGGAGCAGGGCAGTGACTGTCCCCCTGTGCTGGGCACCACTGTGGCCACAGCTTGAGTGCAGTGTCCAGTTCTGGGCCCCTCTGAAGTAGAAAGACATTGAAGGGCTGGAGCATGTCCATAGAAGGACAAGGGAGCTGAGGAAGGGGCTGGAGCACAAGTCAAATGAGGAGCAGTTGAGGGAGCTGAGGGTGTGTAGCTTGGAGAAAAAGAGACTTAGTGGGAACTGTATTACTCCCTACAACTGCCTGACCAGAAGTTGTGAGGTGGAGATCTCTTTCTGCTTGGTAACAAATGATAGGACAAGAGGAAACAATCACAAGTTAAACCAGAGGAGGCTTAGGTTTGATAGCAAGGAAAATTTCTTCACCAAAAGGGTTGTCAAGCATTGGAGCAGGCTGCCAGGGGAAGTGATCGAATATCACAAAGTTGTAAAAAAAGGTATCGTTTCTAAGTCCCTGGACACTTAAAGACACGTAGTTGTGGCACTTAGGGACATGGTTTAGTGATGGCTTGGCAGTGTTATTGGTGTTGATGATCTTCAGAGTCTTTTCCAACCTAAATGATTCTTTGATCCTAAAAAAACTGGCCAATGGTTGCCTGAGTAAGCATGTCAGGATAGGACTTTCATCTGTCATTGTGTATGCTGAAGTGGATTTCTGCTCCTTATTTTGGTTTGTCTTCTAATGTGTGAATTGTTTGGTTTTGAGGTCTGTGATCTTAGTTTGTATTATTTTGTAATGGTTTTGGGGAATATGAAAAGGTAAGAGTGTGAATAAAAATATAATACATACTGATTGTAGAAATAAGAAATGAGGTTCAAACACGGATGTAAGAGACTGTGAAGGATGGTCTGGGACAGCAGGGACGAGAGATCTCTGGAGCCCTGGGCAGCTCTTGAAATGTGGTTTATTGCGTAGGTTGTGGGTATCAGCAGCTTTGCTTAAGCTGCCAGTCACAGCTGAAGCATGCCCCGAGAGAGAGAGGTGGAGAAGAGGGGTAGGGAACGGGGTAGAGAGAGGTAGAAAGAGAGATAGGAAGAGATAGAGAGAGGTAGAGAGAGAGAGAAAGCTAGGTAGAGATAGCTAGAGAGAGAGCTAAGTCCCTGTTACAATACATTATATCTCTTTCTGTGTTGAATATTCTGATTTACACTAACCAACCAGTACAAGACACCAATCCTATAGAATTAACATACAGCCTATAAAAATTACTACATTACCATTTGTGTTACATTTTAAACCCTAAAAGCTAGTTGCTAGACCATTTTTTCTTCCTTGCTACTTTGGTGAGGTCCCTCCGACCTTTGGACCCTTGGCATCCCTTTATTTGCTAAGAGTATTGTTCAATCAAAGGAGATTCTTCTTCAGCTGGCTAAGCCATTGTCTTTCCCAGTTGTTCAGTACTAATGGCTTGGCATCTTAGATCTCAAAGTTCGCCTTCGTCTCAACTTCGCTTATAGGTTTTATATTTTCCAAATCTTTTGCTAAAAAATCATATTTATAAGGTTTTCCTGTTTCATCTTCCCCAACAATAGAGCTGAAAATATAAAGTACTGTAACATTAAATAGCTCCCTATAATTTCAGTGGATATTCCGCATCAGTGTCTTGCAAGACTTTTTTTGTGCAGAAGTTGTGTGAATATCTTTGATCATAGACTTCATGTTCAGATATATACAGAACGGATCTGTAGTCTATGTTGCTACTTGTGCTGTGCTTGGAGAAACAGAATAAACAGAGTGATAGGAACAAAGTGTTACTATATCAGAATTATTATAAGGAATTTGTCCAATCTACTTCTTATGTGTAATGTGGCTTTGTGTTGGAATAATTTCATGGAAATTCCAGTGTGTTACTGGAAACTAAGAAACACTGCATGTAGTGTGCAGACTTCTATGTTGTGACAAGTGTTTCTTGCTTTTGGATTTTATTATTAATAGGCTTTTTATAAGTAGTTTTGTGATAAATGTGTGTCCCTCTCAGGTGGGATAGAGTTGTAGACTCTTTCCTTCTCTACAATTCATTAGAAAAGTCATTATAAAAATGGTTTTCCTGATTGCTATAGGTAGTTGTTTCTCAGTATGCATAGAAGGCTCTTGCTTGAACCTGATCTGTGTTCTCAGAAATGATTCATTTACCAAGTAGTGGAGTTCGATGAAAGTAATACTGCTTTTCATGCCACTCCTAGGTTTCTCTTCATTACAACATTCAACTACAAAAAAGTTAGTGCTGCAGAGAAAGGTAAAATTGAGGTGAGTTTACAGTTAGACCTCCATTTCAGTGTTTTTGTTCGCAGGGAGGAGAAGAAGGTTTAGTTATTGGTGGCAGCACAAGATCAAACTTACACAGTCTTTTAAAAAGCAGTAGTATGTGCTATTACAAGAGGACTGCCTGTCAGAATGGCTTTTTTCACAGGTATGCAGGCTCTTTGTTACACAAGGGGATATTTTTTTTTTCACAGATAGTGTGTACTGTTTTTTAATGTACAAACAATTTATATTCTGAACATACATTTTGGAAAGTTCTGCTGCACAGTTAATCTTTCTTTGGCTATGTTTGGGGACATATGTAGGATGGAATGGGAAGGAAATCTACCATGTTGATACCTGCTTTGGGACATTGGATTAATTAGCAGCTTGGAAGACTACATTGGTTTAGTTTGTAATTTTTTTAGAAGTTTTTTTGTTTCAGACTTGTCATTGAAATAAACTCTTCAACCAGTTTATTAGGTTTGGAAGTCAACATTACACAGTTTGGTGAGTGCATGAGGATAGCTCCACCCAACATCCGCACCCACTGTCTGAACTTTTCACTACACATTGTAGCAAACAAAGAAATTAATGTTCATTGTCTATAAATCAGGTAATTATCTTCATTAATACTCTATTCAGACACTGTACATACAAAACACAACTTAATAAAACTAAGAGCTTGTTTGATCAAGCTACTTCACTCATTTCCAAAAGAAATATCTTGTTCTATAGTTTGATAAAGCTTAGCCTGTTCCATCTTTCTCTGTTCAAGTTTCTCATGAGATCACAGCTACTTCAACATTTACTTGCTTCAACTTGAATGCCTTTGCTCGTGTCTGCAATTTGAAAACTTCATCTCCCCATACTGTTTTCATGAGCAAAAGGGATATTCTGATGTATCACAGTCCATCACCATTGCCTTGGAAAAGAATTTCAGTTGAAGACTAAAGTATCTTCTCATTCTCCTCCCATCTGGGGCTTGACTCCTTTACTGACCTTGGTGTCTTCATGTTGTCTCTCTACATGTCTTCACTCTATTTTCTCGCTTGAGAGATCAATGTTCTGCAAGTTTCATATGTGCAGTGAAGAAGTTAATACCTCACTCAAGGCCTGCAGATGGACATGGTGATTTTCTGCAGGGCAGTGGCCAAAGCAGTCATGGTGGAAGATTCATGCCATGGTGGGGGCTATGCCAGGATCTCAGGGAGGGCTGGCCAGAATGGCAGCAGCTGCTCTGGCTGCATTGCTGGTCTCAAGCCCAGAGTGTGTTTTGTTCCAGCTGCAGCCTGACCTGACCATGTTGTGGGGGAGGGAACCAGCCCAGCAGCCAGATGTTAACAGCTGCTGGAGCCCAGCCTGGCCCAGATGGGGCACAGCAGGCTCCCTAGCAAGGGGTCCGGCCTCTCAGCAGGGCTCACCCAGCCTGGCCCGGCCACACGAAGTGGGCCAGGCCAGCCAATTACCTGTTCCCAGGCTGGAAGAAGAAGAGACTTTTCGCAGGCTTGTTTGTCTTAAAATTTAAGTCTCACAGAGGCACATTCAGCTCTTTAATTGATTTAATAGGTTGTCAGTACTCAAACTAGCCACTGATTGGTTTTGTCAAGCACAGAGGAAAGTGCTAGCAGCTTCTCTTAGAAAAATAATTTCCATGGATGGCTTCTTCCCTCCTCAAAAAATGTCAATTAATGCAAAACCAGCACACATGGTATTCAAATTGTTCAACTAGAAGCATTTCATTGTATAGGATTCTAATTTTAGCCCATTGTAGTGGAGCAGTGACTTTGTTTCCACAAAAGCAAGGAAAAAAATCTTACAGAATGCATGCAAATGATTTCTAGCATTTGCTCTAGCATTTTTCTACATTTTGTTTTGTTATTTGAAAATTACAAGTCTAAATTAGAAATACAAGATGAGAAAGGGCACTTGCTAGTGTGATTTTTCTTTCATTCCAAATATAGCCTATTTGTATGTATTGTCATATATCTTAATGACTATTTAGAAATCCAGTGTATAGAGCATGTGTTGGAGAAATGACAACATAGTACAATGATACTTAATTCACACATATAAGTCTCGAAATATGTTCAGAATGCACTCTAGAAACTTTTAAGAGCAGGGCATAACTTGGAATCAGTTAAGCAGTTTTAATTGAGTCATTATTTTTTCTTTTTTTTTCTTTTTTTTTCACTTGAGTGTCACTGACATTTTATACAGGCTACTAAGAAGCACAAAGTATGCCTGAGTACCAGTTCATATACATATATGGTTATTATATTTTTGTCCTAGAACATATTTGTTAATTTAACATGTATACACTGTAAATCAATATCCTTGCATTCAGTTAGATTCATTCCACTGTTGTGTTAATGCATACCATGGCAATCAAGTAGCCAGAATATTACAAGGCTTCTTTTTAGTTAATATAATTCTAATGGGATGTCTGAAGTGGCATGGAATTAGGTCTCTGACAAAAGCTTTAGATGCCAGTCCAAGTGATGGCTTGCTAATTAAATGTCTAAATGTCATTAAGACCTTGAGAACTAGAGTTGATTCATAAAGCTTTTTCCAAAAAAAGTGTTTCAAGTGCTGGAAGCTGAAAAGAATTAATTGAATTGAGGAAGAGAACTTGTCTTCCTCTAAAACCAGTGGATTTGTGTATTGCCTTGTTTTCATGAAAGAGTAGTTGTCCATACATGACTGTCTTTATACTGCTCCAAATCACTCTCTCAATTTTACTTGTGAGCAAGGTGTCCAGGTTTTTTTGGGTTTTGTTGTTGTTGGTTGTTTGTTTATTTTTTCCACAAGTGAAATAGTGCCCAGAATGATGTAAAGGTAGTGAAGAGTCCATGTGACAGTCTGGTATGCATTCAGCAGGGGAGACCTGAAACTAGTTGTAGTGAGTAGTGACAAAGCCTGGTTGTAATTCACTGTTTTCTAATTTAGAAGTCTCGGGTGGTTTATAATATTTTAACTTGTCCGTAAAATATTGGAAGATGTGTCTACCTTCAAGGTACCGGTGCTGCCATGGCTGTTTTATTTTTCTTCTCTGCCAATATAGTAACTCTTGTCTTAAAAATCAACTGCTTTCAATGTGGGTGGCTTTGGAAAATACTTATCTCTTACTTCCTTAGACAGTGGCTATTGTTTGAAGATTTTCTGACTAGGGACATAGAAGTGATTGAGTTCTTTGGATTGCCAAGTAATTGTGTGGTCAGTTTGCCACCTGGTTCACTGTTTGAAGAAGAACTGTTTATTTTATTCAATCTTTAAGTTTACTGTACCATTTCTGAACATGGATGGATAGTGCTTTTCATCATTCTTGCCTCTGTTCTGAATTTTCTAAGTTCTAAATATAATGATATTGTTTCTGTTCTATAGAAGCCTCGTAAGCTTCAGAACTGCTTCATGTTGTGGAAACCTCAAATCCTTAAAAAGACACAATTTTTGTGCTAAAGCAATTCCATTGCTCATAGCTTGTGGTGCAGAACACTACCAGGGCACTTGGACTAGCAGTCCAGTGCCTTGGGTAATAAGGCTGTCATGAGCCTCACTACCAGCACTTGGCAGCATTTGCTCTTCGAGAAAGGAAGGGCAAAAACCCATAAATATGAGAACCTCAGGAAAAGTCTCAGCCAGGTGTGGACTAGAAAGCCCCTGCTCTTGTAGGTCCCTCAGTGAAGTCATGCTGTGACTCTAGCCTTTTCTGGACATGCTTGGACATAGTGGAGTGGCCATGTGCTGTCACTGGTGCTGTCCCACCCTTCTGTGTGGTGGGTGCACATCTGGGCACACAGGGACAGTTCTGGTCAAGTCACCCATCCAGGTGACTTTAGTCACTCCTGTGTATGATAACATGATGAATGAGTGCCATGATGTGAATATCGCACAAAATTTCCAAGTGTCTGGTTAGAAGATGGGGCAAAAAAAAAAAAAATCAAGTAAAGCAGAAGAATAAAGTGAGACTGGAGAACAGCTCATTCATAGTCTTGAATAAGAAAATTTCAATTACTGCCTATTGTGTATTCTGGAGAAGGACTATGGTTTTCTGCTTGAGTGACAGAAGGGATTTTATGAATGGCATGTGATGTCTCCTATTGTTTCTTCCTTGTTAGAACAAATATTACCTACTGTGAAGATTTCTGCCTTTCTCTTGCCACCTGGGGTAATTAGCTTACAAAATTACCTCCTTCAATGTTGTGGGAAATACTTGAAATTCTTGCGCTTTCAGCTTACCTTGATTTTCAGGCATTAAGTTTCCCTGCAAGACTTCTCTATTTGGATTTTTTCTTTGTGTAGAAAGAATGTATTGTTTGCCAAGGTTTTCTTAGGTTTGTTTAGTTTACTTGGGTTTGTGCGACAAACTTTAAACTTGAATAGTTTGAGTTTTAAGATTTAAATGTTACAAGTTACTTCTTTCAAGGGGTTCAGTACTTGATTAGAAGTATGTACATTTATAAAAGAGTAATGGATCAATAAGATGCAAATCCCTGCTGAGAAGGACTGTTCATGTCAAATATGACTAATGGCTGGTATTCTAGCTGTCTTGCGTTGGAAATTTTTGAAAATACAGTCTTTTCATTTAAGATTGAAGTATTTGGGTTATGTATTAGGAGAAAAGGTAGTTTTCTAGTACACTTAGTGATGGAGAGCTTTTATAATATGCTTAATTAAAATTTTCCCTTCCCATGGCTATAGGGATTGGACTCTAACATGCAAAGTAAACCAGTAATCTTAGTTTTTTATATTGTTACATCTTAACCTGACTGTTTCAATAAAGTTGCAATATTATATACTTTAATAGTGCAATTCTGACATGGGTTCTGAGATTTAATCCATGCAATTTAACTGTTTGGTTGAGTAGCTGGTGACCTTGGATTCAAGCTGGGATGAGAAGCTGGCACTGAAATATGTATTCTATCTAGATCAAGGAATTCCTGCCTTCTCAGTTTTCGACAGACTTAAATGTGTTTTTTCTGCACGTTTACTCCACTGATGCTTTATTTGTTCAAGGCATGGTGTCCTAGGGTGACATTATGATGTTTGTATCCCCAGTCGTCTGTTGGGTCTGAGAGCAAAGGGGAGGGAGAAGCACACAATTTGTTTTCAGAAACCCTCCTCCACAGGCTGGCCTTGAGTGTCGAGCTCTGCAACACACAGAGGGCGGGACAGGAGGGGTTTTTTTCTTTTGTGTTAGTTAGTTTAGCTAGCTGAGGTGGAGAGGCTTCGGTTTTTTCTTTTTTATTTCCTTTGCCTTTCTTTGGAACTGTTCAAATCTCTCTGGACTGAGGACCTGGGGGAGCACTGGGGGCTTGCACCTGGGACCCACCAAGATCTACCCTGTGCAGCAACTTTTCCCAGCGCCAGAGGGACTGAGAACAGAGCGACCACCTACAGGACAGACTCCTTTTCTAATTTGTCATCTCTTCAGAACGGCACCAAGTTTCTGTCATCTGGTATTGTTCAATTTATTGTGCTGGGGAGTGCTCTGTCTGTCAAAATAAACAGGTTTCTTTCCACTTCTCTCTCTGAGGAAGTCTTTCCCAAACCGGTTGGGGGAGGGAGGGCCCCTTAAGAGGGTTTCTCCCAAATTTGCCCTAAACCAGGACACATGGATATCAGACCTCTTCTTCAACTGCTTTTTTCCAGTACTGTACTGAAGTAACTGGGGTAGTGGTATATTTTCAGAAGTAGCTGCCTCAGATGCTGGATTTTTTTTCTTTGAAGATGCATGATGATGCGTGGCCCAAAGAAAGGGCAATTTTTTGTGACTCCTAAAAATGTGGATCATAGAACTGTAGCTGACTATTGCTACATGTGTAGAGCTTGGTACTGGAAGCAGCTTGTCTAGAAATACAAGTATTTCAAATTTGTATTCCTTTTCTACTCCACAGGGAGATAAATTTTAAAAAAGTATCCATGCTGCTTGAATACTGGGCAGAGCAGCTTATGCTTGAATTTTTATCCGCTGTTGGCTATTCAGTAAACTGAACCTTCATTATCAGGAGAATATATCATAAGATATTATAGATTTCTCAGACTTTTATAAAAACACTTCCCTCTCCAATGAATGAAGAAATGTTTTTTCTGCCGCACTAGTGTTACTGAAATTAATATTTAAAGATGTAATTCATTCAAAACCCCAACAGAAAAATCTAACTCCCACACCAGCAGCACATATTTTGAATTGAGGCTGCATATTTTTAACTTTCAGTAAACTGACTAAACTGTGTGCCAAATGAGGAGGGGAAAAAATTAGTATGCCACCATTGCCTAGAGGCTTGTGTAATAGCAATTTCCTAAGGGAGTGAGACTCAAATCATCCAATGACACATTTTTATGCTGAATAATAAGCTGAAGAGAGTAAGAATGCTTCCAAAACAAAAGCTAACCCAAAAATATGACTGAATCATTGTTTGTAATGATTAATATGGCAGTGAGCAGAAAAACTGCCTGTTGGACTGGTGTCTTGGAGGGTTGTGCTACCTGAGAGCCCAAGTCCATTCATGTCCTGGATTTTAGCTGAGATAGAGTTAATTTTCTTCCTTCAGTGGGAGTGCTGCCTCCCACAGCAGCTCATCTCTGCATGCATAGAGATCAATAAATGGGGAATTTCTCTATTGGTCCTGAGAAATGAGCTGGGGGGTTTTCTTTCTTAACCTTGCCAAGCAATCAGCTTAATCTTGATGGTGTGGCACTTGATTATAATTGTTCCAAGACATTGTGACTGTATGCACACAGCAAGGAATTAAGTTCTTGTCACATTAACTGAACTGTAAGCTTTAATGTGTTTCAGTCCTGGAGTTGATCCCAGCGTTGTTCAGTGTGACCCTTACACTAGAGTCTGTAGAACAGTAAAACTTGGTATTTTTTCAAATACCTTGTCTCAACTTGTGGGCTCAATTCCTACTGAACTTTTGTGATTTGATTAACCGCAGTAATGTTGGGAAATTCATTTCTAGTTTGCCTGATCTGTGCTGACAGATCTCTTTAAACATATGACACTTAAAAATCTTCTCAGTATACTGGGATAAAAACAGCCTATCTTTTTCTAAACCAGCTAAGTTGTACTCCTTAAACCATACAGCATAAATATTCCTTGACAAGCCATTTTTATTTGTGATTTTTCTTCAAACTCCCTAGTAATTACTTCTACATACGGAAATGTGGATTTTTTAAATATTTTTGATATATGTGTCCTCAGATTCCTTGCCAACACTTTATTTTGTAAATAATAGTTTTTCTAGATTGCTTTGATACAGTTGTCCTGTTGTACCTAAGCTTCTAAGGCTTGAGCCTTAATTTTAAGTGTTCAAAAGATTATAATTATGATGACGGAACTCACAGCCATGACTTAGCAAGATCTTTGTGTTTCTAGACCTTGTCACAGCCTTTCGTAATGCAGTGGGTTTTAAGAAACTTGTCTCTAGCTGGAACTTTTTTAATCTTAGCAGACTTGGGAGAATGGTCATGGTTAATTTGCATTTTTTGGAAAAGGTCATTGCTTACAGGATTCCACAAAAATTAACTTTCCCTCCTTTTCAATACCAATGGCAAAAAAGTGTTGATAACCCTTAGCTAAATAGATGACCTTCAGCTGATTTATTACTAACAGATGTCAGGATGCTTACAAGACATCAGCTCTTACATTAAGAGCATCTGGTTCAAACCAAACAGAGGGAGGACTGAAAAGAAGATTGTGAAGAAAAAGGTAAATATTCCACTGATAGAGCTTCCATTTATCAGAGTGATGTAGAATTCAGGGATGCTCCTGGGCTATAAAGCTTATATAACCATGTAGCATCCATCTTCTAGCAGGGACCTCTGTCAACCACAGTGTAACAGGAAACTGAATCTGACCATGCACTTGCATGTGCAGTCATCCATGTGTCATGCGAGTACTGTGACTTCTTACGGTTATTGCTGAATATGAAGAAGCAGCAGAATAGGGCGTTATCTCGTAACCCACGCCACTGCAAATGTTCCAAGTGTGCACTCAGTGCAGATTTGCCATCAGACAGATCCAGAGTCTGACACCTCCCAAGAAACATGGGAAAATATACTGGTTTTTACCTTTCTTTAAGCATATTTTTCTAGTTTATGGCCTCAATGAGGAAAAGAGAAAAAGTATGAATGAAAGAAGCCCTCTAGGAATAACCTTTCATCTGAAAAAAAATCACCAAAGAATCCCTGAGGTATGCTGACCAAAGGTTTTTATACTGATGATGTTCAGTCTTCAGTACCATTAACAGACTACTGAAACAGCATTACAGATGGGCTAAAAGGTGCAATTACAAGTTTTTAAATTTGCTGGATGAACAGTTGGAGAGAGTGGGTTGGCACATACCAACACATTTTGGTCAGTGGGATAAGCTACTGTCTTGGTTTGAAAGACAGGTATCTGCTAGGGAGGACAAGACCTCCCTTTGGAATGAAGAATTCAACCCCCCCCCCTTCGAATTATTAAAACTTTGATATTAAGTTGGCCCTCAGGCAAGGATGTGGGGANAGCCCCCGTGCTACACCTTCCTAGCCGTTCGTATTGTTTTGGTTAAGCACCCGTAAGTACCCAGCAATTAGTCGCCTAGAGACTTTGTGGGAAAAGATTCTATAGGGAAAAAAAAAAGAAAACCAAATCTAACCCCCAACAGCTACATTTGAAAGTCAGCTTTTTATCTGATCACTTTGAACTCACTTTCTGGACATTACAGACAAATTACAAGATTCCTAGCTCATGTCTCTAAAATCAGCTTCAAATTTCTTCGAAGGTTGAGCCATTTAGTGGATTGAATGAGCACCATCCATGAAGCAAGAAGTGAAAATTACGATATGCGGGTACAGTAAACTACCTAACAAGCCTGAAAGAGCTACAGCAGAGGAAATTAAGTGATATAATGCCAGGATAGGGTGATGTTCTTAATTAGTGGATGAGGAGATCATAGGTAATGTGACACAAAATTGTGTGAAGTGGGGCTTATTATATAGCTGACATAGAAGAGTAGATGGTGAAAAACTGAATTAACGTTATCTAAACAAACTCTCTTCATTATTTGAAACTCCCTGGAGTCTGAACCCAGACAATCAGACCCCTTTGAGTTTCCTCGGGACTCAGCCTGATGGCGACTTAATGGAGAGACAGAGAGACAGCTTCGATCCGGTTGTCCAAAAAATAAACTTAATAATACAAAAAATAACAGACAATAAGGCATCCACTGTATTGGACCAAACTGGCTCAAGGCAGTAACAAGGGGCAAAAGGCAGGGTCTGAGGTCCAACAGAGGTATTTATACCCTCTGTGGTGGGTCGGGAGTTAAGGTGGCATCTGGGGGAAGGGTCCAGTGGGGCACAACAATTAAGAAAATTGAAATTCTTGCACCAAAAATCAGTCTATGATAACGCAGAGAGCTAAGAACTTTCTAGTAACAATTTTCTTAGAGAGCATGTGAATAAGCCTTTTGCTTATAGCACTGAAAATGAGGTTTCCCAAGGCATTTTTCCAGGGTTCTCTTCTTCCCTCGGGAAACTGTCCTCTACAATTATTGCTTTACTGTTTTTAAGCCATGGCTCCTCACTAGAGCTAACAGATGTGAGGAAGGAAGTAGTATTCCTCCTTGATTTTTTTTTTTTTTTTTTTTTTTTTTTTTTTTTTTTTTTGTTCTTCATATAAACAATGCANNNNAAGCAAGAAAGCTTCATGCAGATGGAAAAACTTAGTGAGAGGGAAGAAAGTATGAGTGGGAGATACCCCAGAGAGCAGACTACTTCTGGACAAAAGTAAGGAATTGGCAAACAGTAGAGAGCATTAAATAGGAAAGGATTTAAAGAGCAAGTGATGTATTTCTGTACCTCTGACTTAGTTATGAAATAACTAAACAGCATGCATTTTTCTGCTTTTCTCATTTAGCTTATGATACATGTCTGTGAGGTAGTTAATTGACCCCTGTGAAAGACGGACCTTGTCATTTCTTGTGGAAAAACCTTCTCAAGTTCAGGAACTGGTAGTACAACTTCCTGGGGGGAAAAAAAAGAAGTGGAGTTTAGTACATTAGTGTAGTAGAAAATCTGTTCTCAGGACAGAAAACTCCTGTCTGTTTTTGTAAGACTACTGCATGTATTCTGGATGATGCATTAGGAACAATGACAGTCCTTTTCTTCATTCTTTCTTCATCTGCATGAGAAAGGCAGTCCTTTAGGTCCTTGATCCTCAGGAAACTTTTTTCTGATGACCTTTCTAGTTAGAAGTTCCTATAGTTGGGGAAATAATGTGCTCTATATCTGAGAGAATTTGGATGGAGAAAGCAGGGCTACAGCTCTTAACGGCCAAAACAGTGATATTAATGGGAGCAAGCTATGAGTTTTCTCAAATGGGGATATACAAACTTTCACTGGTCCTGGTCACATGGTAAGAACGTGAGAGACATGAATATACCTTCACAGTACTAAAGAAAATAAGAAACAAAGAGAATGTTGAGCTTCACTGATTTTTTTTCCCCATGTAATGTTGAATGGCACAAGACAACCTTTGATTACAGCAGCTGCTAAAATCCGTCATTGAGTCCTCTGTTGAGATGAAACTTTTACCAATGTAAAATACATGTGAAATGTCTTCAGTTCATTTTGCTAATGGAATCTGTAAAGTACCACCTTTCTAAAAAGTGCAGTCTAATACAAGTCAACGCCTAAATCTTGCACTAGAAAGTTCTGAAGGCAAGATCTCAGCAGCACTGCTGTTTCACATTTGCAAGTAATGACAAAATAGTTCCTGGTACCAGAGGGAGAATTTAGCTCATTATCCAAACGCACCCTCAGGGTTGCTGAGGTAGGTAGTTGTGTGCATGTTCAATGACTAATAATGAAATATCAATCACTTTAAATGATGCCTTGGAAGACTGACCTGAAACACAGACTGGACAGAGCTAGAGAATAAAGTAGGTATTTGTTGAATAACCTCCAGGACCCACCTTGGACAGGACAGGAGCCTGACCAAGGCTGCACCCTGGGTGGACTCAGAATGGTCATAAAATGGATGCCTGGTCACGAAGTATTAAATTTTTGTAAGTTTTGGTCCATTTGCATTTTGGAGTTTAATTGTCCAATTACTGCTTCAGGTTGTGAGGTCCCGTCCTTCTTGTTTCTCCCATTGGTCTACTGTTATTTATGCTGCTGGGCTGAAAGTTGTCCTTGATCCTCAGTAGGAAAAGGATTTGTTTTGTCTACCTACTCTGTGAAGAGAGCTTACTGGCCCTTAATGTGAGGCTCAGAACTACATCCCTAGGCAGCACAGAATCTTAAAATATGCAAGCTAAAGCTTAAGGCATCATAAATACATTAAGTGGTGGAAAGCTTGTAGAGAGAAGAGTATTGCTGCAGACAGTGAGGTTGCAAAGGTTGAGGGAATTGACCCATTTATGAGCCAGATATCTAAAACCAGAAAACCTCTTGCATTTTTGTGACAGCTTCAGCTGGTCCGTAAGCTGCATAGATAATTTGGCCATAACAGACATCAACTTGACCAGCCTAGCTCATTAGAGAGTAGAAGTAAACAAGTCTCTAAGTATAATAGTGATAAGTCAGATTCAAGTTCAAACAGGGGACCTCAGCCAATCCCTTTGAACCATGAATATACCCATATCATTGGCTGGTGAGCTGGGCAGAGTTAAGACCCCTAGCCAATCAAATATGTAAGCACAGGAAATTTGAAGCCCTGATAAAAAGGAACTCCCAACAATAAACTTTGGCTGCTGCTGCATGATCTTGGTGTGTTCTTGTCACATTCCTGTCTCCAACACTAGCAACAATTAGTAACCACTGACTGTCATTGTTCGACACACAAACACACACACACATCCACTTTGTCTGGTGAGAAGGCAT
This sequence comes from Donacobius atricapilla, assembly GCA_013397315.1. Classification (NCBI taxonomy): domain Eukaryota; kingdom Metazoa; phylum Chordata; class Aves; order Passeriformes; family Mimidae; genus Donacobius; species Donacobius atricapilla. Next base: position 52,472 of record WBMY01018701.1, read on the forward strand.
GGACTGTTTATTATAAAATCTGACTCCACTTTTATAGTATTTCTACAAAGGCCAGGGATTGGGGGAGAAGGTTGACACCTCTCCCCATCCCATTGGTCAAGACAACTGTCCATCAGCTGTCTGTATCTCTAAAACAAAGAGTGTAAACTACCTTGACTAACGAAAACATTGCTTCTATTTATAGCACCCATGTGTGAGAAACTACCCAAGAACTATGAACTGTGAGACACAAACAGAAGGCTGAAAAATCAGGGCAACTTCTCGCCCTTTTCTGTTTAAAAAAAGAAAANTCTCGCCCTTTTCTGTTTAAAAAAAGAA
>WBMY01018702.1:0-78227 GCA_013397315.1 Donacobius atricapilla
CCCCCACCTTCGGCCGCGGCAGATGACCTAGTACTGCACCCAAGCAGGTGGAACACCATGGAGAAAGGTATCCAGTACATGAGAGAATTAGCTGTGCTGAAGGTAATCTGTAGGGATTCATATAACAAACAGTCCCCTGTAGATCCAGATGAGGTCCATTGTACACAATCCACATGGGAGAAACTTGTACAGCATGTGCCATCATTGTATGCCAACTCACTGGCATTGATATCAATGAAAGGAGAACAAACAGTGCTTCAAGCAACTATCTGACTCCAACAATATCTTTTTCCCTCTCACCTGTGCCTTGGCTATGCAAGACTGCAGACAGATTTGAAAAGCTTAAGCAAGTTAGAGAGGAAATGTCCCACGCCCTGCCAGTATAGATCAGAGTTGCTGCTATAAGAAGCAAGACTGTACTGGAAAAGGGTGAGGCTCCAGAACATTTGGAATACATTGATTACATCATCTTGTAGGGCAACACAATAGAAGTTTCTGAGAAAGGGGAGAAAATAACCCAAATCATCTTGGAGGCCAGTTTTGCCATAAAGCAAAGTAAGGTCAAGAGACCTGCCCAGGAAACTCAAACTTTAGGAATAAAATGGCAAGATGGACATCAGATTGCCATGGATGTGGTCAACAAAACAGCAGCTATATCCTCACCAACCAGCAAGAAGGAAGCACAGACTTTCCTAGGCAGTGTGGGATTTTGGAAGATGCGTATTCCAGAACAGAGTCAAATCATAAGTTCTCTCTATCATATGACTCAGAAGAAGAATGATTTTAAGTGCAGTCCTGAACAACAAAAGGCTTTTGAACAAATGAAACAGAAAACTGTTCATCCAGTAGCCCCTTGTCCAGTCAGGACTGGACAAGATGTGAAAAATAGGCTCTGCGCTGCAGCTAGGGAAATTTGTTCTTCCTGGAGTTTCTGGCAAACAGTATCTGGGAAGACTCAATAATGATTCCTGGGGTTCAGGAATCTGGGATACAAAGGATCTGAAGTCTGTTACACTCCCACTGAAAAAGGGCTACTGGCGTTAGAACTGAATATTATAAAAGGGGTTTAAGCTTCTTCAGAAGTGACTGGCACCAAAGCACAGCTCCTCCTGGCATCCCAACTGCCAGTGCTGGGCTAGATGTTCAAAGGAAAAATCCCTTCCACACATTGTGCCACTGATGGTATGTGGAGTAAGTGGGTCATGCTGATCACACAGCGAGCTTGAACAGGAAACCTCGATTCCATAGGGATCTTGGAAGTAATCACAAACTAGCCCGAAGGTGAAAATTTCGTACTAACATCAGAGGAGGAAAAGGTGACATGTGCTGAAGATGCCCCACCATATAATCAGCGACCTGAAAAAGCAAAGTGTTATGCTCTCTTTACTGATAATTCCTGTCATAATGTAGGGATACATAAAGGTGCTGTATGGAATCCTATGTGGTGAGTCACAGAAGCTATTGAGGGACAAGGTAGATCAAATCAGGTTGCAGAGCTGAATGCCATCCAGTTGGGTTCAAGTGTCACAGAACAAAAGAAATGGCCAACACTCTAGCTGTACAATGACTCATGGATAGTAGCAAATGCTCTGTGGGGATGCCTAGAACTATGGAAAAAGACCTATTGGCAGTACAGAGGTAAAGCCACATGGGCTGTTGAATTGTGGCAAGACATTGCTGCCTGGGTAGAGAAGTTGGCAGTAAAAGCATGCCATGTAGATGCACACATACCCAAAAAGTCAGGTTATTGAAGTACATTGCAACAATGGACAATTGCATTGGGCAGCCAAGAATGAAGTCTCTCAAGTGGATGTGGACTGACAACTTGGCTGAATTATTTCTGGCTCAGTGGGCCAATGATATCTTAGGTCATCGGGAAAGACATGCAACATACTGATGGGCTTGTGATCAAGAAGTGGACTTAACCATAGACAATGAGTATGGACTATGACAGATGCACCAGTTGTTACCTCCTGATGCAGCTTGCAACCAGCCTTTCTGCTCTGAAGACACTTAGATAGAACCCACAGTCATAGACTAAACGGACTCAAGAGACATCTTGGAGGAATGGATATTGACTGTGGAAATGATAGTTGTTTGTGTGTATACATACATACATACATATATGTATAGATACATAGATATATAAGTTGGAAGGTGTAGAATCTAGGCATGACAAATGGTATAGAATATGGGGTGGATAATGTTTTGGTTCTGGCCAAGACAGGGTTAATTTTTGCAACAGTCAGGAGGGGGCATGGCTAGGACCCAGAGGTTACTCTATAACACCTCAGGTCATTGCCAGGGTCAGGGGTAAGGGAGTCTCTTCCAGCAAGAAGTGGTTTCTTCTTGTTGAATAAGCATGGGGTTGGTTCAAAGCCAGAAGGAATGGCTGAGTGGCACCAGATCTGAGCCAGAGAGAGTGGTTGGGGTGGCATGGCTGTGGTTGGGTCAAGCTCCATTGTGGACATCTTTGCATGTGAATCAGTCTCTTTTGTATACTTTTTGTTAGTAATACTTGGTCTTACTGCTCATTTTGTTATCTCATTGGTGTTTCCAGTAAATTGTTCTTATTGAAATCTTGATCTTTACCTTCTATGCCTCCAATTTTTCTCTCTAACCCAGACCAAGAGGGGTGGGGGAGGAGGAAGAGGGGCAAGCAAGCAGCAGCGTGGTTTGGAAAGTCTCAGTGGGAGCACTAGATTTGCTGAGTAGCATTCACACTGATTTTAGTGACCAACCTGCTTAGAAGAAGAAAAAGCAAACCTGTGGTTGAAGAGGGCTGAGAAAAACCCACTACAGATGAAATCAGATACAGATAAATATTCAATTGTCCACCAGATGCTCAGCAGCACATTTTCTCCACACAGCAAATACATTAGTTACACAGTTGAATTACAAATGCAAATGAGAAAGTCAATAAACACATACCAACAAAATTTTTCCATGAGAAATGGTTTTCTGTCTGCTTCCATGACTGTGGCCATGCCATCAGGACCGTGTTGTGCTTCATCCCTCCTAGACCAGCTGACTGAATCAAATAGGATATTCCATCTCTGAAGTTAGGAGAAACCACAATCTGGCAAAATCCTTTAGTCTTTTCAAGACCCATTAAGGCCTTAACATTCTGCAATAGGAAAATTACACATAGGGAAATACAAATCACCAACAGTGAGGATTTATCAGTTTAAACAGATGGGGATTTTAAAAGACAGACAGAAGAAAACTTTATTTCCTATAGGTCTCCTAGAAACAGTTTCTAGTTTAAATTTTCCAGAACCAATGAGGCTTGCAGATGCCAAAACTTTTACAATTCACCTCCATTTCCATTTTAAAAGCAATAGTTTCCAGAATCTTAACATCAGGTCTGACTTTCTAGAGAACCCATGGATTAGGTTTCACTTAAACTCATTCTTCTTCTATCTCTCAGAAAAACAGCTAAGTTAGGCTATCTACAAATAACATTTCAAATTCTTGTGGGTAAACACTTTCTGTTAAAAGGTTTTTTTCTGTTTTATTTCGCAGGCTTGATTTTGTATTCTTCATCTTGTCTTCTACTCATACATGTTGATAGCAACAGCTTAGGAACAACTACTTTCACAATATAACACGGCTGGACTTTACAATTTGTTTTCACGTTAATTGGTGTCTTGGAACTTTTTCATGTGATATCAAATAGATCATCTATCTTTATACTTTGTTCTTTTAAAAACCACTATGGATAAGCCTGAATACCAAGAGGAAGAAAAAGGAAAACTGTGAAGAAATAGGCAGTTAGCTATGTTAGCTAGTCCATTTCAAGATTTTAAATGCTCCTCTATTTAAGAGATACCAAGTCTGAAAAAAAATCACAGGAGCTTTTGCACAGCTTTGAAGACTACTTGGATCAAAACAGTAGATGTATCAACTGGTACTCTTTTGAACAACACCGCAGAAATTGACCAATATGGAAGATACAATGGCAATCAAAACCTACTTTTGGACATTTCAATAAAATACAGTAAATATGATACTTTCTCCAAATGTTTCCTCACCCTGTAAAGATATGAGTAAGAGAGTTTGCATAGGCAAGCAAATCCAAGTATTATTATTCAACTAAATTCACTTGTGTTTGTAAGCATAGTTGGATGTAATTTTAAATTTTAAGACAACTTACTGGTTTTTCCTACCTCTCCTACTGTCTCTGGAAATATGGTATAAATAGAAAAATAACATAAAGGCTCTCAAGAAGGATCCTGTTCACAGTTTTCCAGCAAAGACTACTCCTAATCCTAATTCTGCTATGTATTTCTAGAAGGATGTAGAAAATCATATCATGAGGATGATATTATGCCAAACATTTGCATTTGTTAGTCAAACATTAAATTTTTTGTTAAATATATGCTGTTTTCTCTATAAGACAACTTGTTAAAACTTGGTGTTTGTTTTGTGGGGGTGCGTTTTTTTGTGGGTTTTTTGGCAGGGAGTTGTGTGTGTTGGTTTTTTGTTTTGTTTTGGGGGGGTTAAATTTTTTTTTTAATGTAATTTGATTGTAAGCCCAGGGCTCTCAACATTAAAGGAAAAACTAGGAAGTATCAGTATTGTCTTAGCCTATTAGAAAATTTTAAAAATCATTTTTCTACATACACCAATCCATTATTTTTATATAATCACTGATTGTGCTGAAAGCAATAACAGATGTTTTATCCAATATTTTACAACAGTCTGTTTTCATTCAATTTATGAGTTATCCAGATCCAGATTTAACATTTAAATACTAATGTAAACTACAAGTATTTGCAAGCTCTCTTTTACATACCTCTTCAGCTTTCTGAGTTTCTGAACACTTATCTAAATAGATTCCCTGAAGCACAGAACCCACAATAGTCAGTCCTTTACCAGCCTTCAACTGAGAGGTAAAAGAAAGCAATCGAGGATGTTTCACTAACTGCTCATTATCCAAGTTTAACAAGACCAAAAGTTGAGGTCTGCCAAAAAAGAAAAAAAAAGGTTTAGTGCGCACACACACACATGTTCATTAGGAAGAACTGGAAAATTAAAATTAACAATTAATAAAATGTAGATTAATTGCTTAATTCAATGGAAAACAGCCAACTCCCAAGTAGGTAAGTCATAATTTGCAATAGCAGCAGCAGTTCAGGTACAGAATACATAAACCATCGCACTGTCATTTTGAAAAGCTCCCCTAAAGACCAATTTCACATAGAAAATGATAAAATCACTCTTTCAATGTCATGTGGTGCAACCTGTTGCTTGAAATGACTAAACACTGAATGCACATCACATTGTTAACTGCTCCATTCAGTTGGATTTGGAAAACCTCTAGAAACAGACCTCTGGGTCACCTCTTCAATGCTTAATTTTTTTATTATGTTCTCTTATTCTCCTATCCTAATCTGCTGTAAGAAATATTACTCCATCTTCTTAGTAACCTTCTTTTAGGTTCTGCAGGTTTTGCATATTCGTAAGTTAGTTACAACAGCTTTAAGGGTCCTCTTCAGCCTCCTCCAAGCTGACTAACCATAGCTCCCCTCAGCCTCTCCCCAGAGAAGTGATGCTCCTGTGCTCCAACCATCATCTGCCGTTGTATCTACTTGAGTTTATGTCATTCCTACATCACGGTACATAAACATGGAAGAAATATTATAAATGTATTCTAATGAACACTAAACAAAAAGAAATATTTCCCAATATATTTACTTCTCAATGTACTATCTACCCTCCTGTCAATACTGTCCAGCATGCTATTGCCAAGACACACATCTGGATTACTATCGACTGGGAACCACAGATCCTTTTTACCAGAGCAGCTTCCCAGTCTTGTATCACTGCTCTGAATATGCCTGTGCCAGGTACTGAACTTGCAGTTATCCTTCTGGATTTTCATGATGTTCTTAATGACCCATCCCTATACCTGCACAGGTCCATACAAAAGGACAGTCAACCCCTTAATCACACCAAGAGTACCTGAAGTTCAGTTTCAACTGCATACTAGATGAGGATGCACTCTATTTCCTTTAATCAATATTCAATCTACTTGCTTTTTCCAAATCAACATTTTATACTTTTCCTGTCATTGCTACAAATTCAAAAGACTGATGACAAGTAGAATCATACTTCGTACCTCCAAACTAGCATAGTTTAAGATGTAAGAAGATGCTCCAGCTCTAGCAATTACATTGACACAATAGAAAGACACCTCATTTGGAACTGAAGCAGTCAAATATTTGACAGGATTGTCAACACTACATTACGTTGGTGTCTCTGAGCTGCCAACTTCATCAGCCCCAGGAAAAATGATAAAATAATGCCATTATACTGAAGGACAACTGAACACTGCCTGTGCATGCACCCCAAGATGCTATCACTGAACAGTGACTAGAGTTAAAGTATCACATTACATTCATCAGAAGTGACAATGTGCAAATGTCCTTCATTTTTAAATGTTAAGTAATTTTTTATGTTGGCTTTGAGGAAAATTAAATTTAACAAGTAAAAGAAATATATCGCAAAAATAGTAGTGGACACCTAACTCCATTACAGTAAAATGTGACATTTTGTTTAAATGGCATCTATGCAATTTAGAAAGTGCTACTATTGAATAAAGCTATATAAAAAAGAATACCACAAAAATGAATTTAAACAAATAAAGGGTCCTCTGTAGATTTGTACAATGTATTTCAGAGGGAATATACACAAAAGTAAAAAGAAATTTGCATTAATGGAATTGCAGTGTTTCTTGTGTAGAGACAGTGTGACTCAAGGATAAGTTTCTTTGAATCTGTAAAGTCTATAAATAATCAAACATTACAGTTCTGCACTTTTGAAAACCATGTCAATACCACATGGATTTAAGTTCAAGTTAGTTTGCTCATATTTCCAGCAAAATTGTTTAGATGCTGACCACAAGTCACATTCCATTTCAGTAAAATATTAGTCTTGCAAAGACATCATTGCCATGCCCAAGTTAAAACATCATTTTAAAAGTGAATTTCACTTTACTTCACTGCTTTACCAGCTGCATTCCCAATATATTTACATATTTCAAGAATTAAATTACCCCAAAAAAACATAGGACTCTACCTCCAGTTCTTGGTGTGAGGAGGACCGTCTTCAACACGAAGCAAAGCATAGCGAGCTGCATTCAGGGACAGTCCTCGGATTCCATCGCCCCATTCTTTTTCCGCTCTTCAGGACACAAAAGAGATTCAATTAACAGGGTCCCATTTATTTATACAAATCAAGTACTTTTTCTCATGTTGGGGATAATGGATGTAAAAAATTATCACTCTTTTTTGTGGGAATGCATGAAAAAACCTTGTCTTGTAGACTTAAAGCAAGACTGAAGACTAACCAAGGTGAAGTAGTTCCAGGCTCCTTCAAGGTAATTTTTTCCGTATTTATAAATAGTTACTATGGTCTAGTTTATTCATACTTCAGAAGCATTTTTGTAATGGCGAGAGCTATTTAAGTTGCATTTTAGCACTAGAATGAATAAGCGAAGGATACGTATAAGGAATTATTTTGAAGTAGCAAAATTAGCAAGTAAAACTTGACTTCACGCAGATTAGTATAACCTGTCTTGCCCTCAACACCACCACTACAGCCACCTCCACTTTCTTTCCTTCCCAGCTTCTCTCCCAGAAAGCCTAAAGCACCACCCATTCTCCTGACAATTTTCAGTCTCCCTACATTTTCCAGTCCTTTTAATTCCAATATTAGAAAACAGGTGATTGAAAGTGGTCAGGAGAATGGATTCTACAATGGCATGGGGTCCATTTCCCTTGCCCACCTCCCTCCCTCTGATTTTCTCTCATGAATTTTCTCTGAACTTTGTTACCTCTCGTAAAGCATCTCCTTCAACAAGGTAAATGTCCTGGTATGTGCCAACATTTGTAGAACTTATGTATGAATTTGGAATTACGGATAATTTTATGTATGCACCTATATATATACATGCATGCAGAACTGTTATCATCTGATCTGACTTCCTCACTAAAACTGGGAAATTAATTTCCTTATCATTAGCCCAGTAAATGGAGATGTTATAATCCAGGAAAGCATCTAATCTGGAAATGGAGATATTTAAAGATGGAGAATCCACAGGGTGGAACAGTTTATACCAATGGGTCCACTTAAGAGCTGAGCTGATCACTCATCAAAGCAAGTGGTCCAGCTTCAGTCTTCTGCTACAAGATCTTACTATTTTCTTTCAGCATCAGGTATCTTTCCTTAGAAGGGGATAGCATTCACACTTAGAGATAATAATTACCTGTAGTGTTTGTATATGTTGTTTAGATTTTGGGGATTTTTTGTGTGTGTTGATTGCCAGTTTCGTTTTTTGAAGGTTTTTTATGAACACAGCATGCTCTTTAAGACTCATAGTTGCTCAGCATGTCCTACAGGTATGACTATCTCTTGACAAATGCATATAGTACAACATATGTTGCAATTCAAAGATTAATTCTAGAAAGTAATCAAGTCCACACACACAAAAAAGTACAGTTTGAGCTTCTGTACAAGGTACTAATAATAATTTACAGTTCTGTAATAGCTGCTGCTTGATATTGAGAGGTCATGTTCCTGAAGTACCAAAAGTTTACACCATCATCTCAGCTCCAACAAGAGTTTCCCAGACTTATTGGTTCTTATTTCTGTCAGTTCTTGCTGTTGAAAAGTTTGTAACAGAGCTTCCAGAAAAATTCAAATCTGAAAACATACAATCCTTAACCGAGTTTGGATCTTACCTTGTTTCAAAGAATACTCTGAACTTTATTACTTCAGTTGTGTATCTATTTTATACAAAATAGCTTTTTGTTTAATGGTAAAGAGATTAAATATAGAATAAATAAGATATATGGTCTTACCCTCTATATTCTATGTATTTGTATATACATCCTGCGATTAGCATGGCAATCAAAGCATAGTACCAAGAGCAAATGAACATCAAGGCAAGACATAAACTCATCCCCAGGAATGAAAGAGTCCTAAAAGAAACCATTTTTTTCCATTTTTTAAATAGGCATGCAAATGTTCTACAGAGTTAATTTCTTATTTAAGATAACTTCCAGAAAGGCCTTTCTCCTTCAAAGGTTATTTTTTAGCTACTATAAAATAAAAAATACATTGTCTTAATTTGAGCTTATATGAAAAAATTGCATTCGGAAACTTTGTGTGACATAAATAATGCATCTAAAAGATATAACAGTAGATTTACTACATTTGTCAGTGTTGAAACTTCACTACCTCCAAGTTGAAACTTCACTACCTCCAAGTAAGGTCAGTTTCAACACATCACTTATTACTGTTGATTTGAATTTAAACTAAAAAAAATCAAACAGTAATAAACAACTCTGTTGCTTCCAGCAAAAATAGTTGATTAGTTTAAATTCAATTTGGCTCGTCAATTCTATTTCATTTCTGTTGTGGACTGTCTCTTGGCCAATAACAAAGTCAATAGAATACAGAAAACAATCTTCTAAAGGTTACAAAGAAAAAATGACTGTAAGCTGAAAAAATAACAAAAGCATTTCCAAACTTAAGTCTATATGCCTGGTTTACCCACACTTATCAAATATAGATGTAAATCATCTAAAATGGACAGCTTTGTGTATACTTTTAGCAACTTTTAGCATATACGACCTCCCAAATTCCTTTTCACACAATTTCCAAATTACAGCTAACTTTAACTATATTGACAGGGTGTCAATATAGTCAACTTTGGTTTGGTACATTTAGTTTGGTACTTAAGTACACTGCATTCAATTTTAAACTAAGGGAATGCTTTCTACCAGTTCCGAGGACATCAGTCTTGTAGGTTGTGTAAAAGAACAACAGCTGCTCTTTCATGCCTGAATTAATAGAAGACTCTACTTTCACTCAGAAAATAAAATGCCATCACAATTCCAGCTGAACCTTCCAACACTTGCTTTGACTAGAAGCAGTCACACAGTGAGTCAGCTGCCTCACTAATGTCTCTGAGAAAAACATAAAAAGGAATTGTTGCCAAATGTATGTATTTGGAGGGTTAGGTGTCAAACTAGTATGTAACTACTGAGAAGATTCAACTAGTTTTTTCAAAGCTAAAACTGCATCATTTAATTTTCACTCAACTCTTTAAAAGAAGAAATATAAGTAATTCTTACATCCTTGAATCATGCCAGCTTATATACTAAATGCTCTAGTATTTAAGGTTATTTCAGCAGTAAAATTTCTCAATAGAATTATTTTTAATTAAATTATGTACTTTTAATATACAGTTAAATAAAATCAAGAAGTTTCCCAATCTTAGAGATGTTTAAACTCTTAACCCATTAAAAATACTAAACAAAACCCCCACATTTTCACTTTTTGTATTATTGATCTTTACTCACTTTTTAAAGGGTTGACTTAAGTAATAAAACGCAACATCCAAAGCATATTTTAAAACCCGTCATCACATCATCAATGAGCCGACTGATACATATTGAATGAGATCTTTTTCTGTAGAAGTTCTGGATTTGTGTATTATTTGCACAACCAAAATTAAGATCATCCTAACCTTTCTGAATACTTTTACCAGTTCTCCTTAGGTATATTTACAAGGCAGATTTTATGGCTTTTCATCCTCATTTTCACACAGAAATTCTCTTGGCTTTTAAGCAGAATGTCATCCTGTAACCCCTTTCCAAACCACCTATATTAACCACATTTTCATGATCACTATTATTACTATGGCATTATTCTAAACGCATGAAAACAAATGATACTCTTTTTGAGTGCATGAATCATAACTCAATTGAGTCAGAAAGGAAATTTTTTTATTATTATTACAATAAAATCAACAATTTAGGGCTGTATAATTAGTTTTAACTCTTCTGAATGAAGAAATATTCCCTACCAGTGGTAATACTTGAAACGAGGTCTCCAGTTGGGAGTTCGCAAAAGCGTCTGAACTGCACAGGCCAGATTTACAAACATATAGCACATAAGGAAAAACCTGTTAAGAAATGAACAGCATTTTCTAATGAGAAATGTACTAGACAGATGTGCATTAAAATGTAGACACAATCCACAAAAGGGAAGAAAGGTGTCCAGTTTCCTGTACACTGTACAGAGTGGCCAAGAGCACACAAGACATACATTAAGATTACTTACAGAATATTAGGCCTCAAAATATGGTATTACCATAATATAGCGCCTCAAACACATATTTTGGAGACAAACATGGCAAGTAACTGACAATAATGGTATATCATTTTTGGCTGGGACAGAGCTAATTTTCTCCTCTTTCTATAGTAGCTCAGATAGTATCATGTTCTGGACAAAGTCAATAAAATAAAATTCTATTCATATTCTAAAATACTGAATTTTGTCTGTTGCTGTTAGATGCACATGACCTAAAATAGCAGTAATTGTTATTTTAAAATCCAAGTTTTATAAAGGTGAACATATTTTTATTAGCATTCCAGACCTCTGTCATGGAAAACTTTTTTGTGCCTCGAAATTAGTTCAGCCAAAACATTTTGTTATTTATTATTATCTCCAGGATCAAATAGGAATATAATTTGCTAGAAAACAAAGTCTAACACGTATTATTTCAAAAAGAACAATAATTACCTAATTAATTTTAAAAGAAAATACTATTTAACTTAAGAACACAAAACATCACACTCATACTTACATTGAAAGAATTGGTGCTACACTGTCCAATGAGGCTATCAAAATTCCTATTTCACAAATACCAGCAGTGAGGAGCAGAGCCCAAGTTGGTTCTCCATTTGCTTTTCCATGACCAAATATCTAGTTCAATTCAAGTTTACAGTAAGATTAGGGAAAGCTATTCATTATATAGTAATAAACTATGGTGCAAATCATGAACTAACTTAAGTGCTAATTGGAACTAAAAGTAGTTGTTAGTTACAAAGGAAAATTATGCAATCTATATTATGAAAAGCCAAAACTAAAATTGCAAAACACACATTTCCAATATGAAGTATGTTTACTAAATAAACGACTACGTAACATTAAAGTCCTATGGCAGCTGTTGCTGACATAATCTTAGGAAAATTAAAAACCATATGCATAAGAGATTTATGCCTAGTAAAAAGCTAATATAGTTTTGGTCAGTACTTTTTGTAATATGGAGATTAGGTGTCAATACAGTACTTATTAGCATAATATTGATCATTAAAGAGAACTTAGATAAGACTATGATCCTGCACATAGCCCTACCAAAAACCATTTTGCATGTGGTAATTTCCTTTTTGGAGAATTCTATATAGCTATAATGGTGACAGATGGAAAAATGTTTTGCCTGAGGTATTTGCTCTCCCCCTTATTCCTCCATTCAGTTACAGAAATTAAGTCCTCATTCATTCTCCATGCTGTCTTCTTTTAGCTTCCTGTCCTCCATCAATTTTCCTACCATTATATTAAAATCCCCTTTTTTTTAACCCGTTTCAAGTCATTTGGGTTTTTTTCTTAAATACGTCACACTCTTGCTTCTATAATAATTTCCTTGCATTTTCTTGAATGTCCATGCAGTAGCCATATCACTCCAAAACAGCAAGTGCATCCTCAAGTGTCAAATCCCTCTAAATATCCTGCTTCTCTTCAATTCTCTTTCTCTCACTTCCCAAACCACAAATCTTTCCTTTTGATTTTTCATTCCTTTCAAGTCTAACTCTGAAGACGTCTAATCATAATCACCCTCTCTCTACCAAATTTTTGCTTCAGGCAAAACTAAATTTTTCTTTCTCGATACTACCCAGAACTTAAAACTTGTTGCATTACAACCCCTTTTTCATTGACAAATCAAACTCCACCACTACTCAGTCCCTCCACCCTAGCATACTTAGTGTATTTATTTCCTGTAACAGATACAGATAGTCGTGCAAGTCTTGAGGTAAGCTTTCAAACTCCAAACTTCACCATAGAGATCACAGATTTGCTCTCCAGATGCTATTATCTTTTGGAGTTTTATTTACTTGTTTTTAACTCAAGTGTAGTTGTCTAGGTTTTGCAGAAGCAGCCCAGCAAGAATTCTCTCATCACCTGTTCGCCAGCTCCCTTACTTTGAGCAAAATGTGATTTATTTCTTCTCAAAACATGCAAAGATGTTGGAACAAATCTTCATGTTTGGAGTCATGGGATAGAATTCTATTGTTACATCTTTGCTGACTTCATTTACCTTACAAAATTGAATAAAAATTAGAATTTCATCTCTATAATATGAGAAATTTCACACTCTTCCATAGTGAGATTAAATAACTCTTCATAAATACAAGAAGTAAACACAGCCTAGAGTCTGGAAGTCGAGTTATTAGTTGCTTCTTAGTTCATTTATTTCCATTTATAGAATACTATATTCTCAGTTTGGAACCAGTAACTTTTATGTGTAAAAATAAATATAATTAAACTGCACTGCACAAAAATATTGAAGCTCAAACTTTGTCCTACAATATCCTAATCTATTATTCTACACAAATAGAACTAAGCTCCAAATCTTCTCTTCACACTCTACAGGAACAGCAGAAATGTGCCTTTTTTTTTTTTTNAAATTTTGCTTTTTTTTTTTTTTTTTTTTGTCAAAATAGAAGCTACATTGGAAGTACTATAACAACAGGAGCAAAAAACCTCACTTGAATAAACGGTACAATGCCATCTCTTGCAATGGCCTGCAACAGCCGGGGCGCACCAGTGAGACTCTGAAGACCAGCACCACATGTTGAAAAGAATGAGCCAATCACAATAACCCATGGAGAAGGCCATGCCAGTGTACCAACCACCAGATTTCCATTAACTGCTTCTCCAAACCTTAGAAAAGAACAGGGGAAACAAAAACAATTAAAACAAAACAGAAAGAATCAGTAAGCATTGAAATAACTTTTACTACAGCTTCAACACCCACATCTCAATCTTTCTGGACAACAGTACTTTTTAACAATAAACACTATGTTACAGTACACACTATAGTACTTCCCAACCAAGCAATCTCTCTTTATTGTGCTGTTTTAAAGAAGATATAATCACTTCACATTAAGTGCTGCCTCTAAGCCAATATGCAGCAATTATCAGATAGCTTGGCAAACTTTTCTGAATTAACAGCAATAGCAGGAGCATGTACAGATGCATCTTACAGATCCCTGTGACAGCTAGGAACAAGTTTGCAGAAATCTGTTCCACTAGTAATACAAGTATATCTTGGGGCATAAAGAGATTCACAAAAAGTATTAGTCTTTCCTTTTAAAAGTGTGACACTGACAGACAACAAATAAATAGAGAAATTACTAGACACAACCATTTTGAGTTTTCCACATCTTCTCCCTGATACAATTTTAAATTCACTACAGCAAACAAGTGGATAGAAGTCAGGAAGAGGTGCTTTCATTAAAGTCCTAAGTGTCCCATCCAATACTACCTCCCCCTTTTTTTATTTAGATACCTAACTTAATGCTAATTTAGACATGACTTGAACAAATTGCAAAAAGGTTAGCCCTTCCTCTCCCCTCCTTCAAACTGATGGTTTTGTTTTAAAAGCAAGTAGGGTTCTTGTAGTTAAATCTTACAGTTGTTAGTAAACAGCCAAAATTAATTTTATGGCTATCTCTACTGCGATACCACCATTATGTTTTCCCAATGTGTTCAGGTTTTTCCAAATAAAAGGAAGTCTACAGAAATGAAAGAAGACAAAAAATAAGGAAGACTAAATGCTTTTTGTCTTTTTAGACTTGCTTTTAAACTAGGGTTAAGCAACACAGCAATGAATATAATAAGCCAGTGTTCAAATTTTTGCTCATGCCCAAGTTTGAATGCATGACTACGTACTATTTTCAGCAGATGGAAAACAAAATCACACTCTTCAAAATTATAGGATAAATCCCATATCGTGCCTCTATAACAAGATTTCTATAACTGTATATTTATTCTTAGTTCAAATTCTAATGCCTATATTTTAACTAAACACAGGATAGGAATAACTTCAAAAGATGCAATAAACAGAAAAATGTACAACCTACTTTTTCCCATTGCAGATATGACAATCATAATGAAAAAAGCCTCAAAACCCAGTTTTTAGACCAGACTAAAAATCCATACACTTAACTGTTCTGGTGGATTTCAGCCAAATAAGAACTGGTTGCAATGTAAGTGAAAGTTCATGGATTCAAGGCTCTTGCCACAATGCAACCTGTGCTAATGATAGCTAAGAGCTTACAAAATTCCCTCACTCAAAAGTAGGGTTGGAAGGAACCACAGTGGGTCATCTGATCCAACCTCCCTGCTCAAGCAGAGTCATGCCAGAGTACATTGCACAGGACTGTGTCCAGCCAGTTCTTAAATATCTCCAGTGAGGGAGACTCCACCATCACTCTGGCCAATCTGTTCCAGTGCACAGTCACTTGCACAGTAAAGAACTTCTTCCTCATATTCATGTGTAAGTTCCTGTGGATCAGTTTCTTGTGCTTTTGGTTGGCACTACTGACAAGAGCCCAGGCCCATCGTCTTAGCAGTCCTCCTTTAGTTACTTAAATACATTGATGAGGTCCCCTCTCAGCTGTCTCTTCTTAAGGCTGAATAGACCCAGTTCCCTCAGCCTTTCCTCATAAGAGGGATGGTCCAATACCTTTATCATCTTCATAGCCCTCCACTGGACCTCCAGAGGCTCCATGTCTCTCATGTACTGAGGAGCCCAGAAATGGACACAGCAGTCCAAATAAAGCCTCACCAGGGCTGAGTAGAGGGACAGAATCATATCCCTTGACCTGCTGGCAGTGCTCTTCCTCCTAACTCAAACCAGGATTACACTGGTCTTCTTGGCCACAAGGGCATACCACTGGTCCAATACAGAACCCTGGAGGAAACCACCAGTTACAGGTGTCTAACTAGACTCTGCTACTGATCATGACCCTCTGGGATTTGCCAGTCAGCCACTTCTCAATCCACCTCATTGTCCACAGTTCTTGAATTTGCCTATGAGGATGCTGTGAGAAACAGTGTCAAAAGCCTTTCATGGATCTCCTGCTGCTTCTTGTATTAGTTTGGTTAGAATCCAGCTTTAACTTCTCGTTTTCTTTCTAGACTAATGACATAAGTTGTCTCAGCAGCAACTTCACCACCTTTTAAACAACACCTCAATGACAATGTTTTATCACCATAAGCAAACAGTAGAAAAAGAGAAACAGGCACCAGCAAGAAACCAATTGTGATGCCCGAACACAGTTTCATAATTAACCAGCTTCTCCTAATGGTGAAATTGATTAAAATCTGGAGATTCTCTTCATATTTGTGTCCATCACCTTTATTCCCTTCATGCTTCATATTATGTCTTAAATTCGTCAAGTAATTACATGGTTGAAAATCAGCATGACTCCTGGTGCATTACTGGGATTTTAAAACAAAAAATAGTCATCTGTGTAGTGGAAATCATAGATCTGATGGTGCACTGCAGTCTTATAAACTCCCCTTGCCATGGAACTCTCAAATTTTTAAATTAATTTAATAGGCTCCAAAGCCTATTACTTCTGCCAGATTAGTATCTCCTTATCTCCATCCATCAGCTCTGCAAACACTAATTATGATTTTCCTCATCAAGAACATTTTATTAGGCTGGTTCAACTTCAAGCATTTATCTTAAGATTCTGCTTCTGCTTCTTGAAGGCATATAGTCTAATAACCTGACCAGTTTTTGCAGCCATCTCAGTTTAACAGACAAGCTTTCCCTCCAGTGTTAAACAAAGCAAATGAAATATATACCACATAGGTATTTCACAGAAGAGCCATTAATAAGTCCTGTTAATATAACCTATGATTATATACACTCCATGTAATATTAGGAGTTGAATATGACTTACTTATCTCTTAATATTACACCTTCTATACAGGCACCAAACAACACTATACAGGAGAGATCTGTTACTGAGACTGAAGGAAGAATATACTCTAAAAAGTCACATAGAGGCAACCCCACCATTTTTCACCAAGGTATGAAATAAAGATGTCCATGACATTAAAGTATGTGTGTGTAATTCCTGGTTGCTTTTTTGTTTGATTTTTTAGTTCTTCTCTGCTACGATTTTTTAGTTTATGTTCTTTATGACTGTATTTGATTCATAATGATTTGTGAAGTATTGGAAGTAGCCAGTTCATACATCATGCAACAGAACAGGTATTTTCTCATACAAATAAGCAAGCACTTGCGTACTGTAGGTGTGGAAGGACCGACAACTTCTATTGCTGGTTGTTTGGTTTAAGCTCTGGTTCTACTGATTATAACAACAATCTGCCAAATGAAGTCTAATGCTATAAACTTTTGGATCACTCAACTAAAAACATCAATTATATCTTGGAATTGAAGCACTAGTAAAATATATATTTGTTAATAAAATTTGACATATTTTAATAATATTTGTGAGTAATACTGATATTTTAGACAAATATAAAATATTTCTTTTTAGTTTAGATTTCATTCTTTTTATACTCAGGGAACTCTAATTGCTTTCCAGTGATAAACCTGTTATAGCTACAGAATTTACAGAATGTAGGTGAAAAAAAAAAGTCACAGTATAAAGGATACAAATAAAAGATGTAGTTGAAATAGCCAAAATTGTTCCAGTAGGAATAGATTTCTGAGCATCCTTTAGATCTCCAGATCTGTTTGAACCTGCCATAATACCTTAAAAAGAGACAAAATTTATGTTATCAAAACAATAACTCCATGATAATAACTAGTAGAATAAGAACATCTAATTTTAAGCCAAATTTAACTCGAAGATTACCAATGGAGCAGGCTACAGAAGTACATTATAATCCTGCACAAATCCTCAATTTATACCTTCATTTTATTCCGAAATCTGTGTTACTACCCACTTGAATAAGCAAATCCTATGAAGGTCAGTAAAAAGACAGATAAAAAAAAATTCAAGCACTACTTGAAATGAAGAAATACAAGGAGTAGTAATTTTGCTACTGGGGATAGACATTTTAAATTAATAGAGACTTAGCAATTTTAGCTAGTGTGACCTAATGCACTAACTTTCTACTAAGCAGACCATCATAATAACAAGCAAATGTAAGCAAGCAAATCAATAAACTAACAAATAAAATCTTAGAAGCAAAAAAGAAAGGAGTAGGCAAGAAAAAGAATGATTAGAAAAATCACATGTATGCATGCATACATGTGTATCTGAAAAGAGAACAGAATTATTTTGTAGCACATACTGTGATGGGAGGGAAAGAAACCCATACAAATAACTAATTTTGCCATCTCTCCTAGAATTGACCTGACCACTGGAAACAAAAACGTGGAAGCTAATGTCAAGATGTTCCAGTGCAAAAACATTGTCAAACTCCATGGAATTAAACATTAACCATGGGTTCAGATATGATGAAATGTTGATAAGCGTCTGAAGTAAAGAAATGGGAGCAGAGGGGTTCAAACAGTGAATAGAAAGGGAGGCTTCCACTTTATAATAAACTAACAGTGCTGTGACTTCTTATTGGAGTTCTATTATGTTACTTGATATTACAATTACTTCAGCTGGGACTTTTGAAGAAAAACATGTCTGTTTTTTTCAGCCAAGTGTGAGCTGAGGAAAAATAAATACAACTAGTCTAAGCTTGACCAAAAAGTCCACACAGTTAATGTGGTGAAATAATATTGGACATGTAAACAAATCCCAGACAGTTAACCAAGCAGCTTGGACACCGGAAGAATCATTTTAATGATTTATTTTAATAATTTTAATATTAAACTGTTCTCTCATGCCTTTGAAGTTTAACGTGTTATAAAGGTATGCACCTTTTTTTGAATAAGCATTTAGTAACACATGAGGATTTTGCTTTCTTTGCAGACATAGAAATGGCCCTTAAACAGATTTCTTGTTTAAGTCACATAACCTCCAAAAGTCATCAGCCACGACCTATGTCTCCTTAGCACCAGAAAGTTTTAGGTACATAACCTCAGACACAGAATTGGAACAGCATGAGTCACCTGTAAGATTGGTGAAAATGAAAAATTTTCACGAGGTTTTTTTTTCCAGATATAAGTACACACCCCCCCATAAGAAAAATAGTTGTGTCTACCTGTCACAGACGGGAAATAAATCCCTACAAGCATTGTGAAGTAGGTCATGATGTCCGTAAAAACATAAGGAAGTCCACCCATTTTTGACTCTTCTGATCCAGCAATTGATGGCTGATCTTTTTTCTCAACTATTGATCCTTTTTCTGAATAGGCACTCCAGAGATTATCTACAAGATGGGGGGAAAAAACAAGTCAGTGTCATCTCTCTGTTTCAGGATATTAACTAGTGAGAAAGCAACAATCCTAGGAATCAGACACCTTTTTCTTACACAAAAACCATTACATTTCCCAGTCCGATTAATAACAACTCCAACTGGTAGGCATTCCAGTTTATGCCAGTAAAAATGCAGTAGTGTGAGATGTCCTGCAAAATTTTCTCTTCCTTTAAAGGAAAATATAGTTATAGAATTGTAGAATGTACGCTTACATTGCACAGGCACACAGATGTACTATTGTGAAAAAATAAGGAAACTTATCTCCAGGTTCAGGGAATCTTAGTATATACTAATACTTCTTGTGCTCGTATGTTGAGGAATAGTATGAAAAAGAAATGCTACTTAACAGTAATTTGAGTTCTTTGAGACCTCCTGTACAGACCAATCCTGGATAACAGTTCAGGATTCAGCTGTTCATGGCAAAAGATTACCATATAGTGACAAAAGCAGGGTAACCAGACTCCAGAAGATCACTGATAAGCAAAAAATCCCAGCAGAATATGGCTCAAATTCCCCAGCCAACTAAGCATGTTTGTTTAAAGACTGATAGGTCAAAGAGCCAGTAACTTTTGATAGCTTACATTTGTGGAAAACACTGATTGTGTAAGTGTTAAGATTGTGAGAACAGACCACACTGATTCTTATTTCAAAATGAGACAAGTTGTCCTGTCATAGGTGAGAAAACAAAGTGGCCTCTCAAGAAGGCAAAGGATTTTACAGGAAGAAAATAAACAACTCCCATGGACTGCCAGAATGATCAAATAGCCGATTTTCAGACATCCTGAACAACTTTAGGGAATTTAAGTATTCTATGCCTTTAAAATAGCAAAAAGTAACCTTGAGCATAATAGAAGATGGACTTTGAACCATAAGTGGTCAAAGACAGAGTACTCATACCCAGATTTTTAACAAAAATCTTACAATTGGTAAGCATATACAGAAGTATGCATGAGAAGCAGAGGAGAAAGCAGAGCAAAGATTAAAAGTAAGTATTATTAGCTAAGGAATGCCATGTGTATTACTACAATAATATGAAGAGTAACAGACTGATCTAGAGATAAGACTGAAGCCATAAGAAGAGTTAATGAAACAAGAGAATTTTAAATTTCAGGAATTGAGCAGAGATTTGATGAGCAATGTAAAATAAGACTAGATCCCCAAATTAGCATCTATCTACTCCCCATGAAACATAAGAAGAAAATCCAAAAATCAGTTTGAATTGCCAATCAAAAGCACGTAAACTCTTAATAAGCACTCAACAACTTCTGTCCTTTATTCAGTATGACACAGGAGAGACAATGATCTGAGCACTGCAATGCATACAAATTAATTGTGGAATTGTGCATGCCAGCACAAGTGGGTAAAATCAGCTTAGATATTTTGTTAAATAGAAATCACTTTCTCATTCCATAACATGTCACACAGAACTTTCCTATGCTCATTTTCCCAAAAGTGATAATCCAAGTGGACTTGAAAGTTAGGGTGAGAAAGAAGAACAACTTTTCAGAAAATCTAGAAATTTGGCCCTTCTAGGATCATTCCTTGATTGCTAAGGCTCCTCTAGCAGCTAACATTTAGGATACATACACAAGAACTGGTACAATGCATCAGACCAATCTGCTACCAACATCAGAACAATGTTGATTAAAGCTATTTGCAGAATTGTATTCTTTTTGTTAGGGTCATAGGCATATTTAGTCAGCCACTTGCAGAATGATTTATTATTGTTAGGACAACATTCACAGAAGGTATATAAGAGAAGAATACTTCCTGTATATGAATGCCCAATAAATGGTGTGAGGACTTAGCACACTTCCTGAGACACCCAGTCATGGCATCTGAATATTCCCAGTCACAGCTCAAGAAACTTGAATGTGCAGAGCCTGCAGCTCCAAAGTTTTCACACAATGCAGAACATACATCAAATGGAAAAAAAGTCTTGGAAAATCTCTGCCACAAGAGCTCAAGCTTTCGCTAGGTATCAGAATGTGTGCTCACACTCAGCAAGTAAGACACCTAGTTTTAGCATTAGGTGTAACTAGGATAGTGAAATGCTTTGTTAGGAGTAGTTCTTGTTCAGAGAAATTGTTAATCAGTGAACAGAAGCAGAGCACATATTTTCAAAAGCAGGAAAAGCAGTACTCAGCCTGAAATCTCCAAGAACACTGAAAGACCTGAAGTTGATGTGAAATAGTATTGATACCCAACAACAAATGGAAGACCATTTCTTTCATTTACAAGTGTTTAAGGGAGACAAAGAAACTAAAGATTCATGAGTAGCATCTGTACATGAACAGTCAATAGCAACAATAGCAGTTGAGGCAATAAACATGGGAATTATCTTTCAGTTCTGACAAAACTTAGTAATTATTCAGAGGTTTTCTTGAGTTTTGAAAAACTGGGGAAGCCTCAACTCAGCTTTTGTAGAAGAAAATTGTTGGAAGTATTCAAATTCCTTGAGGGGAACATAAATGAAGGCAATCCACTTGGATGAGTCCATCTCTATTTCCCACATTTTTAAAACATTCCTCACCCAAGGGAATCTATAGCAGACATTGGATAAGAAGGAATCTCCTCACATGGATTAAAAAAAACAGTTCAAAGACAGAAAACAAAAGGTAAAAGTAAATGGAAATACAGTAATGCAGAAGAGCCACCAGTAAGCATCAACAAGAATGACTATCAGGATGTAACCAGTGCTATCCAGTACACTCGAACAGCCCAAAAGTAAGAGCTAGCACCAAGATGAGAGCCAGCTGGCAATTCTCAGTTAATTCAACGTTGTAAAAGGAAAAACAACTGCAGTTAACTTTAAAAACCCCAACCAACCAAGAACAATAACAGAAAAAACCCAAAACTTATCAGATTCTGTGAGAAATATAATGGAACTGATGAAAATCACTATTGGTAAGCAAAGAGCAATAGATACTGGAAAGCATGTCTCTCACACTGAGCTTTCAGCAGACTCCTGGTCTTTGAAGATCTTAGTAGTATTTGAGAATAAATTAGCAAAATATACTTTTATACAGGACTGCTTGTTCAATGAAACATTAAACAGTGAATGGAACAAAAGTACATCTTTCCAAAAGAAAAAAATAATACTCAGCCTGAAACCTCCAAAAAGTAAAAGAACAATTTAAATCTAACAGGGAAGCAAAAATTATAACATACAGCTGACTTGTGAGCTGGGGCAGGAAATGCAAAATTATTTATGAAAAACTGTAGATATGCATATGGTAAATTATAAAATTCAGAGTACAAACTCTAAGTTACATTTCCTGTAACAAGCAAATAATTTTTCCTTTTTCGTTGAGAAAATTTTTTTTAAAAACACAAATTTAGATTCAGAGAGGCTTATGTTTCTTTTAGCATCTTTTAGTTTATTTGTACAGTTTATATGTGAGATTTTAAACTGGAGGAATATGACAGCAGTGATTGTCTAGGGTCCCTATGTAGCATATTTATATAAACCAAAATTTATTTTAAGGGAACACAAAGGGTATCCATTTCATTCCCAGAAACATTATTTGTGTGTGTACAATACAAATTATTACACATTTAAGATGAATCCTATGACTTGATGCAGTTTGAATTCCAAGCTGCCACAACCATACAGATCTGAAAAGAGAAGAACACCTATACACTTTGTAGACTGCTTTTCTTGAATTCAATCACTAACTTTTACACATTGGACAATCCACAAAACTTCATTCTCATAGCACCACCTGTGAAACGGAAACAAGTTCTCCCTCAGGAGAGTTTTAAAATGTAAAAATTAATGTCTTACTGAAATGTGTGTTTGGCATACAATTAAAAAAGAAGCTATGATAAGCATTTTACTACCTTTTTGATTGAACAATAGCTTTTGAAAGAGTACCCATAAAATTCCAATTACCTCCAAATTAAGGCACTTGATACTAAGATTCTAAAACTGGATGAAAATTTTATAGGAAGAAGTATGCTCAAAGTAGCAATCTTTCACACAGATTAGGGGTAAAGAAATAGTGGCAGACTGGACCAGCCATTGGCCAGATTAATAATGTCCAAAACCTTTCAAATCATTGTGCTTTCCAACTTACCAGTTAGAACTCCACTCATTATTCCTGGAATTCCTTGAATTTCTGTTACATTATTGAGAATAAAGTATTCATCACATGTAGCATTAAGCAAAGAACTATCACAGAATAGGCGCCACAAAGGTGTAGTCTTTGTTTCATTATTGCTTTCAGTAAATTTGGCACAGACATCAAAGCTGCGTTTTGACAATGTACGGTTTCCAAGGAGACAGATACTATAAACAAGAAAAATGAAATCAATGTTCCTTCAATACAAGGGTGTGAATTAAGCCATTTTTGGTCCATTAGACTTCTTCAGAAACCTCTTATTTATGCTATCTTAAGGTCTATACTACATCTACTAAAACAGTATATAGTTTCTACGTCGTAACACTATCATCAGTAGTCTTTAAAACATGGATCAAACATTTCTACTTTACAGTACTGGTAGCTATTCTGCCTTCTGATTTGTTCTTTAGAAAGTACAATCAATTTAAGCAGCTTGACTACTAAATAACAGAGGTCATGATTCATTCAGTCCTACAAGAAAGAAGTAAAATTAAGTAATACTTTACAAACTTAATTAAAAGATACATCTGATGAAGAAAATATAAAAGTAAGATTAAGCAAGTAAATCATCCTTCCTTTTCTAGCAACTAAAACCTTTACATGATCCTCAAAAATATTACAATCCAAAAGGTAGGAAATAAGTCAGGAAGGTTAAACAGTGAAATTTAACAACAGTGATGGAAGTACAAACTAAAGAATCCTGTATTGGGAAGCAAATTATTTCTTTCAGGAGTGAAAGAAAATTAGAAAAGTGTGAACAGTTGTCAAAAGTAAATTCCTACCAGCACAGAATATTAAGGATCTAGGTGTATTTCTTTGCTAAACTATACAAAAAGATGTTCAGGATTGCAAGCTTGCTAAAAATGTAATGATATATATCTATGAAGGCAAAAGAAGGAACATCAAATAAAACAGCTGGGTTTGGCAGATACACCAGTGCAGTTTCAAGGTATTGCATCACACGGAAATTGAGCAGATTTAATAGAAAACTGTTGGTAAAGAGATCATCTTGCCACTTGTCTTGCTTATTTTTCTTTTTAATTGCTACTGATTTGATGACTCAATAGCAGCAGAGTCAAATGGTACAAACAATGGAAACTTCTTTCAGTTTGATTCAACTGGGAGATCTTGAGATCTCCCTATTTTACCTGTTCTATTCCCTTTACTATTTTACCACCTATACAATGGACAAACGTAATGGAGGTTAGCAATATCAGCCTAACTAATCAGCTACATGGAAACTGTTTTATTTGGGTTTTTTTAACGACTACCATCAGATCAGTCTTGCCATTACATAAAACCATACTTGAGTTTCCCATTTTGAGGCAGACTCTAAATGTAAACCATTATATTTAGTGGAAAATAAACTCCTTTTATATTTTCCCCCTCCATACACAAATATTACAGTAGCAGCCACATATGAGGTTTCCTGAAACTTGGTTGTATGTCTTACCTATGCTACATATCCACATAAACTCTCTTTTACCTATACAGGTGCCAAGAGATATTACTATTTCCCCACTGGAAGTTACTGTAAGAAACACAAGTTTTATTCAGAAATATACATGTTACATGTAAAATCATGTTACAAAACAGTCTACAAGTACTGCTCTAATGCTCAGTTTGCAATGTAATTACCAACACTTCAAAGTAACATTGAATTTGTAACAATCATACAGCAAAGGATAAATCTTATTATGAAGATCCACGCAAGACTGAAGTTCAGCCTATTCCGATCATGTCTTAAGCAATATAATTTTTTTCCTCTTTCAACATAAAAAGATGCACAAAAATGCAACTCACTGGGTAAAGTAAAATGCAACTAATAACTGGAAAAAAGAAGTAACTTTTATTGAGCTAAGAATTACGCACATTGAGGACCTTGAGAAGCAACGTGTCATGCATAACAACAAAATTTTATTTTATTTTATTTTATTAATGGGAAGGCCTTCACAAACACAAGTGGATTTCAACACTTCAATGTTTCAATTTTAAGTAGGGAGAAATTGGAAGTTTCAAAAATTTCTTCATAACACAAGTTTAAAAGTATGGTTTTTTCATAACTATGGTTCATAGCTCCAGGGTTTTTTTGACCTTTTTACTTTATTCTATAGGGTTTTAGTTTAAATCTTTAGATAAAGCAGTTACATTTACTGTCAGCAAAACCCACCTTCTTGCTCCTTAGGTGTGGATGGAAGAACAGCCAGTAATTTTGAGCACCAAAGAACATTTTCTAGAGTTATCATATCTCATGAAAAATGAGAGAAAGGTTCAGATATGTAACTCAGAATAACAAATGAGCACATCAGTATTTAAATTATATAAACCTACCACTGAAGCCAATGTGGCTGTATTTTGAAACTTAGCTGAAAACATGAAAAGGTTACAGTAGCTATTCCATCCCCACGCTTTTTTTTTTTCTTTTAAATAACCCATACAACTTTGATATTGCACTTACGGAAAGTCAGGTGGGTCAAAAGCAGTCTTAATAACTCCAGCATATATGGCAATGATGGAAAGAATCACACAGGCGAGGAAGACCAGTGCGAGTTTGTTTACATACTTTACTCCCACAAAAACTACTATGGCCATCAGAATGATAATACATGTTCCATAGACTCTCATGTTGTTCAGCATAGCCTCTGTTTCTTCCCCAACATCTGCCACTTTAAATATAGCAGCGCTTGGAGAAATATAGGTCTGCAAGAGATATGGCAAACTATCACACATGTAATAATGAACATTTTAATAAGACGTCATTTACTAGAACTACAAAATCTAACTTTCTATACCAGTTTTGCTTTCACAAATGTGTTTAGCCATATAATTTGGGCATTTAGAAACTGAGATAAAAGGAAGAAAAAGGCGAGGGTGAAGAAAAACAAGTTTTGAGAAAAGGATACAGCTTTTGCTCTGGCTTCTTCTCTCCTGTTAAACAGCTTCCACTCCTCAAATTCATGTGTCTGCCAAACGGGAAAAACCACCAAGGAACTTGGAGGGGGAAAGGAAGTAGCACATGACAAAAATGAAAGAAAAAACCTAAACCATAAACTAGACTTCCCTTGATTGAAACAAAATATGAAGAATCAAACAAAAGTATAATAAACTAAAAATATTTTCAGTATTATAGACCCTATATTATACTTAATAAAATTTTAATCTGAAGTTGCAACAGAACAATTTAAGATTAGTGTAGAGCTCAGTCATGTGTTAAAACAGACATTTCAAACTACTGCAATTTCAAACAAGATTCTCTTACAGATCTCTCTTTCTTAAATTTTGGTATATTCTACTAGAAAATAAGTTGGAAACTGTTTATAGTACTTATACTGATAAATGCATGTAAGAAGACAAACTGATGTGTAGTTCTGAGACACTGGTGTACTACACTACATAACAGTATCTATATTCCTTCTTCTCGCACCCCTAAAAAAACTCCTCTCTGCTCAGCTACTAGGGCTTGAATATTAGGGCTTGAAGCAACTCTAGTCTTTAAAAAAACCTGCTAAAATGACTATTTTTCAATTATATAATTTCTAAAAGCAGGAAGAAACTTTGAACAGGAGGCTACTATGATACTTTCATATGCAAAATCCAAAATAGACATAGACAACTATTTACCAGAATTTTCTTAGATTACATTTAGGCTTAGTAAATTAATATTTGCTAGAATGCTGGAAGACATGAAAATTGTCACATCATCATGGAAGAAAAAGAAAGCAAACTAAAAAAATATTACAGACAGAGTATATATTGTTAGAAAATCCTAAAATTGCAGAAGTTTCAGGCTCTGTATGGAGGTACTCCAGAAGATTTTCTTGTGGATTTTGTTGCCCCGTGTTCAGCCTTTGCCAGGGAAAACCACAGGCAGATGACTGATTTCTGTTTCCCCAAATAACCCATGCTCCAGTGGAGGAAAAAAAAAAGCAATACTCATGCTTTGTGGCTAAATCAGGAATCTATTCTGAGGTCTTAGTTAGATATCCTAGGCAGTATTTTACTTCAAATTCTGTAGCTGAACCCCATACATTTTTATTAGGAACACAAACACAGCATGACTCTCTAAAAGGGAGAACAGTGCACCAAATTCAATCCACAATTCAACATGTGCCAGTGTTACTACAATGGACCAGATAATAAGCCAGATCAGATCACACAAGCAAGCATTAGTGAAGACTGTATCTAATTTAAATTTTAAAAAGCCTGGATTTCATGACAAGAAAGAATTCTGAAGTATCTCCTGTGCCTATCTGCAGTTTCTAATATGATGACCTCCTGGCTTCTCCCGGATGAAGCAAAGCCATAGTAGCTGGGCCACTGCCATACGGGCAGCCTTCCACAGCATCTTTGCAAATATATGAAGATTCAAAGCCAGTAGTTTGGAAATGAAGAAGTGGGATAGATTATTATTGCCTCATCGGAAATACGTCCTTCATGCTCTTCACAACTTTTCACTGGGTAGCAGTGAGTTACCCTGGTAATGCTTGTCTGATCTATGCTTGCAGACTATCATTTGGGAAGAGAAGATTTCAGCTTGGTTCCTACATTAAGTAGAATAAATAGACATCAAATAGTGTTTAATTTATTTTTGTATTACTGATAAGACTTTAACTTCCTCAAATAATCACAAGTAGGATAAGAATAAATACCAACATCCTGAAAATGTAGTATCAAAACATTAACGATCACTAATTGAGAATGCATTTTAGACCATTAAGAACATTCATCAGCAATATCCCCAAACAGCCCAAACACATTTAGTCTTAATAGAAACTAGTACTTACCAATAAAATTTCAATGGTACCAAGAATGTACATTGCTCCTGCAAAGGTTGTGCCCAAGTAGAAACAAAGTCCCACTGCTCCACCAAACTCTGGCCCTAAAGATCTTGAAATCATGTAGTAAGAGCCTCCAGCTGTGAAATTAACAAAACAAAACAAACCCACACCTCCATGCCTTCAGATTAAGGATGACAGTA
Organism: Donacobius atricapilla; assembly: GCA_013397315.1. Lineage (NCBI taxonomy): Eukaryota > Metazoa > Chordata > Aves > Passeriformes > Mimidae > Donacobius > Donacobius atricapilla. Next base: position 28,381 of record WBMY01018702.1, read on the forward strand.
GAGAACAAAAATTTGAATCATTCAATCAACATAATCAAGATAACCACTGCACCTATCTCCACTGACATGCTCATGCCAAGACTATAATCAATGTCTATACCATCCAGGCAGTCAGAATATACATTTCAAGACTAATATCCCCATGCACATTTTCTGTGGAACAGAAATTGAAGACCAAAGAAAGAAGAGGAAAAATTTCACAAGCTAAACAGAAGTAAATTAGAAAAGGTATAAAGATATGTGAATGAATTTTTAGCTTCTAACCTTAAGCTGTTCCCCATCAAACAATAAAATTCCAAAATAATTGCTTTATGAGACAAGGACAAAACAGAGTATTTTCTACTGATTCTTTTTATTTTCTGCATATGAAACCATTGCCACTTTCACTATAGAGCATATATTTTTTAGTACTGTTTAAAGGTGTTGGGTAGGGATTGCTTTTTCTTGTCCACTTATATACTAGGAGAGGGGTTCAAATAGTGAATAAAAAGGGATGGTTCCACTTCATAATCAACTAACAAACAGTGCTGTGACTTCTTATTGGAGTTCTATTCTGTTACTTGATATTGCAATTACTTCACTTTGACCCTGAGTTCTTCAATTCTTCTCATTCTTACTTCCCATATGTATGCATCATCTTTCTTCAAGTCACAAACTACACCACCACCACCACCCTATTTCCATTGCACTATTTGCCTTTTAATACGGCTCTAAATTTCAAGCACTTCATCTCTTTCTTTTAGAATGTCAACCAAGTCCCTCAAGGCAAACCCTTCTCCCTGGTTCCCTCTCCATCTACCCTTAAATTCATGATATTTATCCCACTTGTGAGAAGAAGGAGACAAGAGAAAGGATGTGTGTAATTTTAAATAATATAAATCAATATGCAGAGTCTGAAGCTGTTTTTCATAGAATTATTAAGGTTGGAAATGAACTCCAAGACCATTCATTAAGTCCTATCATTGACCTAACCCTACCAGGTCCACCACTACACCCTGTCCCTAAGCACCACATCTACTTGTTTTTTGAACACTTCTAAGGATGGTGATTCCACCATTTGCCTGGGCAGCCTGCTCCACAGGCTTCAGTGTTTTCAATATGAATGAATGAGAAACTAACTTCATCAAACCTTTTACTATATACAATGCTCTTGCACATAAAGGCAAAAGAAATGATCCTTCTGCTCAGGTCTCCTTCAATCCTGGGTTCTTACCTGTGCTTTCTGCCTTCTCCATATATTCCAGGACAAGTACCATTTCTCTAGGAAACTGGCACCACCAATATAAAAAGGTGAAAATTAAGACCTGCCTCATGTAAGAGCTGCAGGCTTCAAAGTCTGCTACAGATGTTAAACAAAACCTTTATGATGAACTTTAAAAATATAAGGGGGAAAAGAGCAGAATATTTTAGTTATTTGCACACTGATTTGAATAACTCCATTTTACTATAAAACACAAGTATTTTAAACAAAATTGTCTGTTGTATTTTTATTTCCTATATGGCATGGTATCCAAATACAATTGCAATTATTCTACATCCTACACAAATTCTAGCTTTTACTTTTGCTCAACAACTTCAGTTTAAGTTCATCAGGTAAATTGTTCAGAGTTCATATCAATGCCTGAACACCAGAACTATCAATTACTGTGCTGAGAAACTGAAAAGGGTCAGAGCTTCAAGGGCTAACTGATTTTGCAACTAAAAAAATCCTCTTACTTTATGAAGCTGAATTAATTTATTAGTCTAGCCTGAAAATTTAGGAGGTGGACAGGGTTAGAGTTAGAGTGTTGATACAGAAAAATATTTCTGACATGAGACCAGTTACTATTCTTGCAGAAAACAAGGTAACTAACTCCAGTGTTCAGATAAAATGTAGGCAAATTCAGGAGAGAAAAAAGTAGTAGCCTTATTTGTAAAGGAATTTGCTTTGCATGAAGATCAGTCTCCATTAATTAAAATTATAACATCTTATCTTTGATAAAAACAGGATCAAATGATTGATCACAAAAATGTCCTGCAGACTGTTATTACTAGAAGGCTCAGTTAAAGACTGAACTCACATTAAAAAGTTTATAAAAACAATTAAAAGAAAACATGCATTTGACACAAAAGCATTACTTCTGATATTTGAGAACTGTAAGAATTTCTTATCCCAGATTGAAACTTCCATCATTTGAGAATTTGCCATATAAGATAAAATTCTTCATTACCTGGAACTACACCATTTGTTGCTATAGCACTCATTGAAATTGCAGTTAGCATAGTCTGTGAAAAGATGAAATAGAGGAAATATAAAATATTAGAGTTTTTGAGAGGTTTTTTTTTTGGAAGACTGGGCAAAAACTAGATTTTTTTTTTTTTTAACCAAGATGTGTAATTTGGGATATCTATGCAACTCAAGTACTCAACTTCCCAGCAGAAGATTTAGTTCACTTAGGTATTTGACAGAGTCTTTAAAAAAGAACTGGAAGAATACAGACCACAAGTTAAACAATACTTAAAATAGTATGTTCATTATTCCAATTAAAAAGTAGTGAAAAGTAATTGTAACATTGTTATGATAACATTTAGTAGGGGTCTCACATTCTAGAAATTTATTTTATGGATGCAATGCTGTGGTTTGATTTGTAGTTTATTATTCAGTTTGTTCTGAAGTTGTAAAAAGCAGAACAGTTCAGATCTCAAAGTAAATAATGAAATATGAAGTAAATAATGAAATATTTTCTAAAGGCCAATTTAATAAAACTCATATAATACTTCAAACAAAAGCTTACTTTGATGAACTCAAAAAAATATTCATACGGGTTAGACTCACACGTAATACTCACTGCTTAAATATATAACCCATTTCTCTCAGTTCAACCATATTGGTTAAATATCAGTACAGTTTAACCAATATGATTAAATATGGTTATTTTTCCCTGACACTCATATACTAGAAGGTATCCGTACTCTTACAACAAAGGATTTGGACAAGAGTTTAAAAAAAAATGCAAAGTTTAACTTACACAAGCACAACACATGAACACAATGATGAAAGACTCAAGAACTCCAGCTGTTCCTACAATCCATGTTAAACGCAGGAAAAGGATGACTCCCAAGATGTTTTGCAAACAGGGAAGATACACACCAATAAAAGTGCCCATTTGTGGACCCTGGAAATAAAGTGAGAACGCCAATTCCTTTGCACTAAAACATTTAAATCCATAAGCACTTTATTCCACAAACACGACAAATGCTCTATGAATAAATACCAAGTGAAATTGAATGGTAGCTTGAGTGTCCAGCTCTGCAAATATTCACATGCTATTTATGAAGAAAAATTCATGAAAAGAGAGAAAACTATTTGTGATAGCAAACTCTCTCATTCCACAGGAGTTAGGATGAAACCTTGATAGGGATAGGATGGCCCCTTATCTGTTGATTTTAACACTTCACAAACTTTTTCTGAAATACCAGTTACAGGCTAATGTTACAGGTTGAAGATAAATTACTGCCATAATCAAAATATCATTTATATTCTGCAAAATTTGATCACAAATTGCTACACAGCTGGCACAAAAAATTATATTCAATAGGACTTTCAATTTTTAGAAAAGACAAGACATGGTATTAAGACAGAGCAAGAAGTAATGCAGAGCTGACTACAATTTCTTTTTTAAAAAACTGTAAAACCTGCCACAATATAGTATGTGTCTAATTTTTATTTACTAGTGATCATCATACATCAAGACACACACAAAATCATTCAGGCTTCATCACTAAAGTTTCAGACTTCTACACTTCTGAAGAGAAATCAGGCTTTGAAACACTCTAGTTAGAATCAACAGTTATACACAGTAGCTTTCCAGTTACATAAGATGGTCTTAAATTACAACTTGGGCTGTGATAAATGGCAATTGATTTAAATAAATAAGCAAGCATTGATGCTTTAGAAGTTATCAAAATTATTAAGAAATTAAGATTACTAAATTTCCAAGTACCTATAAGGAAACATAGAATGCCATTTAGACCATATTTTTTATTTTTAGCATCTTGGGCAATATCCATGTGCTGCATCAACACTACTGTCTCAATGACACCATTAAAAATGCTACTCTGACAAGCTACTATTTAACTATCACAATCTCAGAAATGAAATTGAGACACGTACATAAAAATGGTATTATCAGGCCACCATATGGTGCACAAACAAGATCAAGTGCAATTGAGGACACAATGTTCATTTAGCTAGTCAGCTCCAGAAGGAGTAATATGGCGCTGCATTGACAAAAACCTCTACACAGCAGCTGAATAGACAACAGGGTTCACAATAAGGAAAGCATGAGAAGATCAGTGTTACTTTTCTCATATCTGAAGTTTATCTTCAGGTGAGATGCAACAAATATAGCTCAAGCACAGCTAGACAAAAAAAAAGAAAGCACACTCATGAGCAAATGCAGGCTAAGCAAAAAGTTAAACAAACAGCTGGACTTTATTCCTGACCCTTGCCCACAGTCCTAGTACCAACTTCCACTCAAAATCTCCCTTCCAGTCTAATGAGCTGCCCTTCTAAGCTTATTTTCAAAAATATTTTCATCTCTGCCTTTTCTGCTCTTTGCTCATTTTCCTTTTACTCGTTCTCATGCACCTCTCCTCTTTTCTTCATAGCTCAGCATATAAATTCAGTAGCAGCATCCCTTCTCCTACACAAAGACAGGTGACTTCCAGTACCGTCCATTCCCAGCATCTACCTTAATTTTCATAGTTTCAGTCACCATATTCACCATGCAGCTCATCATCCCTCCTTTGCCTGTAAGTTCTTATACTCTGTCAGGTCACACACATTGATCCAAGCCTTCTCCTCTGCTCACAGAGGGATGAATCCAACATGCCACTGCACACTCCAACTGTTGCATACATTCCACTTCCACAGACACAAAGATGCACACTTTGGGTATCCAGTAGACAGACAACCCTTAATGAATTCAATCCACTTCTAGCGAGTGTGTTGAGAAATGTGTCAAGCACAGCATAATATTTTTGATGTTTGCAACAAAGTGTTTTCTTGGAATGCATCCATTAAATTTTAAAAATACTTACTTCAACAAACAAAACCAAGACAGCTACTCAAAAAAACTACTACCATGTTAAGAGGTGCAAATATGCTTATAGATTTAAAAGAGTGAACTGTTTCATCTCAAATTTGCCTTAATATAACAACCTAAAAACCTAGGCAGCTAAAATCCATTAATAAACTTGCAAAAAGTCCTACTGTATGCTCACTAGAGGTAGGTAACAGGTACTGATCCTTGCACAAGTTCACAAGGAAGAAGAAACTGAGTATACTCCATGTTTCAGATCTAAGCTTTGCATATGTTTTACCTAGGGGCTTTACAGCAGTCTTGCTAAAATATACTAACAAGAACAAGTCCTGCTGCAAATGCTTCAGTTCTAAACATGGTATTACAAATCTTACTCCTGTTTTTAGGTGTCCACATATTCTCTTTTCAGGTTGAAAATATTGCTAGCTTTATAGCTTTGTCTTGATAAATTATTAGAAATCTAAATACCTTGACTTCCTTTCGTTTGCTGTCTTCATCTGCTTCATGTTCCACCACTCCTTGAGTCAGATTAGTATAATTTGCTAGTTTATTCAGAAGAGATGACACCATGGGGTTACTGTCCATTTCTTCCTGTCGGGTTTTGAAGAATACTGCATTTATTAAATAGATTTTTTTAAAAAAGTCATCGTTTTATGATACTACTTCAAACACATGCTCAACAGGTCAGCCCTTATTCAGCCAAATGAAAAAATTAGCATGACAAAATACCAGTCAGCTTTCAACCAAAATCTACTCTTTCTAGAAGTTTAACTCTACATGGCTATGTTACACCATCTCTTTCATATTTTTACACCATCTTACAATATGCAGCTCGAATACAGGGAAAACCTAGAGAAAGACCACTGTAATTTTAAAAATCTATTTTTATCACAACACAGTCTTTAGTGGATTGTACTGGTAGGGTTGAGTCATTAGGGTGTTTCTCCAGCATCTTGCTTGTGTTTAGAGAGTGACTTCAAATGATCTCTCAAGCACTAAAATACTTACGTATTTCTTTGAAGTCTACTGCTGCTTACATATTTTATCTTACACCAGGCATTCTACTTCCAAAGTGTTAACTTGTTGAAAATATATACTATATATATAATATACAACAGATAATTGCACCTGGTTAAATTACATATAACACGTAATAGCACCTGACACAGAAGTCAACCCACCTTTCTTTAGCCAATTATCTGCTGCAAAACAAAAACATGTTAAAATAAATAATGAAATCCAGAAGAATATACAACACAAGAATTCCGAGAAAAGAGATCAGGGTGACAAACACAGACAAGAAATAAAGTATCTCTGCCTGGGAGATGATAATAGGCATAATAGTCAAACCTCTTTTTAACAGTTTATACAGCTCTAACATCTGAAAACATGACGAGAACAAGATTGCAGGAAACTTACTCTGAAACATACATAGTATCAAAAAAGATTTACCACAACACCACCAGTGGTAATGAAGTCACTAGAAGGCTTTCAATGTGATACTGTTAACAGCAATGTCTATAATCTGAGACATGTAAAAGTAATGGTTTTATATCAGCTGATTTAATGTAAACCATGATTCAAAATAACAGATTTGGGACAAAAAGCAGCTATGGCCAAATTATCATCACTGAGGAATACAGCAACGAATTTGAACCACACGTAGTTTTGGAAATGGCTTTATGGAATAGAACTTGAAGGAGAGAAATTCAATGACAGAACTTTAATATACTGTCATTCCGGTCAAAAAATACTAAGATATTGCATGACAAAAAGACAATTAATGATCATTACTTCAATCCTTAGTACAATTTTCTCCAGAACAGTGAAAAATAGTAAATATACATTTTTTGGGTCATGCACAGAGTGAGATGAAAGACCATGTCCTCTGTGCAAAGATACTGAAAGGATGAAGAGAGAAATGTAAGAGAGCAACAAGAAAACATTGAGAAGAATGCAACAGCAAGGTGGCTAAACAATGTTGGAAGCACCTTGTTTTTGTTAACAGCAAGCATCAGAGCAAGATCCGTTGATGGTGCTAGAGCAGAACAACTAGAAATACTACTTAATTGCAAAAGTGGCCCTTTAAAAGTACTAAATTAATATACTTTTTTCACTAATTGATTTAAATAATTCAGTTGATTTAAAAGATATGAAACGTCCATTATAAAGTAGATATTTACATTAGAAATTGCTATGGGGTGCTCTACATTGTAGTTGGACAATACAAATAAGTCATGGCTCATAAGTTTGTTTTACAGCTTGCTGCTTTACAAAAAGTCTGTAATTCCCCTGTTGAACAAATTATTTTGCTAATCCTTTTAAAACTGAATACTGCTTTCTTAAAACAAATAGATTTAATTTCCAGCAGCTTTCTCAAACAATGTCTAGATCCTAGCCCAAAAAATTTAAATACATGAAGACTTCTTTCATATCTTTACATTAATACAAACCAATATTTACTGTTCTTGCCTATATATCATTCAAAACCACTGAAATGTACTGTTAGCAGGAACCAAACTATGAAAAAGTTATTAAAACTCATTTCGCCCCCTACTACATTTTAAGATAGAAAGAAAGCAGGTGTTTGCTCATCTCCATTAAAGGTAAAATATGGTTTTGGAGTGTTTACTTACCTCAAAGAGAGCCATATTCTTTCCTTCATATATGTTTTCTCTGCCGAATTCTGCACTGCTAATAAATGGACTACTTTCCCTGGCAATCCCATCCCCTATTGGAAAAGTAACACAATTAAAAATAAGAGGAAAAAAATAAAAAAAAAAGACAAAAAGAGATACATTATACCATAAGAGGAATAGTCAAAGACTCTGGTTTAAGAACTGGTTCTAAATAACACCATAGGTGGCTGTAAATCCACCTATCTCAGACATGCAGATGTTCAACATTTAAGGAAATTTTAGTTTTAACAGTATAATCTTTGTATAGTGTTCCATCTCTTAACTCTTATTCTTTAACACATATACTGATTTCTCCCCTACCCTTTCTGATTTCCCTAAAAACACTTGATAATTGCACTTCACATAAAGGTAGAGAATAAAATAACCCCCCAGTCAACCTTTTTATTACTTTACTGACTCCCTCAAAAAATCTCCAGTAGTTGAGAAAGGAATCTGTGAAATGCAATGCAGAAGGAATTATTTTGTAAAGGTTGTGGGGACCCTTCCATGACATGTTATACTAAGTCTATTCCTTACTGAAATATAAATTGCATTAACCTGTAGCTCTGCTGGCCTGCTCTAGCACGCCTCTCAAAAAATACAGGATTACTTTCACTGCCTTTCAGCCCACAAGCTACAAAAACTATTACATGCTGATACTGTCACAACATTGGCATGTCCAGATAATCCCAAGTCCTTGCCTGTGCCACTTTGCCTGTCCATCCTTCTGCCCTTATATTCATGGATTACAGCAATAGCACCTACACAGTCTCTTCATTACAGAATTAAAGAAGAGTTGGAGAAAAAGTTCTACTCCTCCCTCTGCTCCCTACAGGACACTTATCCCCTACATGAAATCCCAGAAGAAAGCTCTGGCAAATGTGTACACTTGTCTGAGCACAACGTATCTTGGTTGTAAACCAGACAGAAATAGATCTCAGTCCCTCAAACATAAGAGGGACTGTGGATTTCCCACCACTGATTTCCTAGCACTCTCCACATTATCACTATACTTGTTGGTATTATGACATAGAAAACACATACTATCATAAGAGACACAGAAGATAACAACTGTCCTAAAAATTAGGGCTCTAAAATTAGTTCCTCAGTCCAGAAAAGAAATAGTGATGAATTCACACATCCAATATATCTCCTCCTATCCACATCCTCCAACTTTCATTTTTCTGTTTCTCTACAGTTTATATTTGGTCTCCCACTACTTCAAGTCCTCCAACCTGGTTAGGTGCCCCTCTTCGAACAAAGGTTAATGCCAGGCCAGCAGAAGGAGTACTGTGAACACATAAGAATCTCCCTCATGAACTAACACCTTAAGATGTTTCACAGTATATGGAACATGTTGGTTTTGCACAAGATTTTCTGAGAAATTGCATTTATCCTTTAATGGGCTCTACCATACTTAGAGAAAGGTTCAATTAGCTTTTCCACAGACAACAAAAAGCAACTCTGTCCTGAAACAAATACACCCTGATTCCTGTTATCATTTTGCTAAAGCATACGAGTACTAAGGCTTCTTGCTTAAGTGTATTGGTTTGGCATGAATGGTAAAAACCAATTAGTGATCTGCTTTAAAACTGACAGCCAGGTTGGCCAATGGGATACAAGTGTACACCTCTGGGACACATGGCTTAAATACAGGTGGGATTTGGGGAAAGCCCTCTCTTCCTCCTGCAGGCTTGCCATGAGGTAACATCGGGGCAGAGGGGGAGCAGCAGGGCCTGGCTTAGGCCCTCCCACCCCCATGGCTGGGACGGGGCGGCCGGGACCAGGCTGGCCCTGGCTGGAACCAAGCCAGGCCCCTGAGCCCAGCAGATGCCGGCAGAGAAGGGGAGCCACACCTGCTGACATCCAGCCCATCCTACGGCCTGCCCCACGCCGCCGGCTGGGCCGAGGGAGATGCCTCCCCCAACCCCCGGAGAGCAGCACCAAGCCCAGGCTGGGCCAAACCCACCCCATAAGACCAAGGGGTGGAGGGGGAGAGAAGATCGGGGCTGTCCTATCTGAGGTTTTCTACGCCTCAAGGATTTGAGGCTTTCAAGATGCCGCGGCTGAGACCATGTCGCTGTCTGCAGGCCCAGGCAGGAGATATTAACTCTTTCCTAACACTGACTGAGACTTTTTTAAACTCTACCCCTTCTCAAAGAGAGAGGAAAGGCCAAATTGGAGGTATGCAAAGGGATAATATGAAGATATCAAAGTCAGTAAAGGAAGAGTAACTTCTTATGTGGAAGAGATGACAAGTTGCCTTTGTTTTAGGCTGTAAATCTCCTTAATTTATGGTAATGGACTGCAATATGTCCTTTAAATCGTGGCCCAAGAATGGGGAGATGATTTTGCAGATTCAGGCAAAGGTGTCTGATTTTACTGAGTGGATATCGAATTAGAAACTATAATCTCTGATTTTTCTGAGTGGATATTGAATTAGAAACTGTAACCTAGTGATCCTATGTGATGTTTGAAGCCTTGTCACCAGTGAAGAATGAGAAATCCTTTGTTGTGGAGCTGTGCATCGTTAAAAGGTGAAACCCCATGTGTAAGTCCACGGCCCATATGTAGTCATGGGAAAGGCTACATTTTGGGAAGCTCACAAATGCAGGTTCTTGGGCAGGCTGCTTTTGTGGGAGCTGGAAGCCACAAACAGACTGTGTCTCTTGTGGAAAGTGAACAGAAGAATCAGGAGGGACTTGTCTCTCTCAAAGACTGAATGAAAGACTATTTTATAAGTGGTACTGACTTAGAGTTCTGATTTTCTGTTTCTTTACATTGTTTTGTGGAAAAGTAAACTGTTGGTAGGGGGGAGGGGAGTGCTTTTGAAAGGTTTCATGGGTTTTTTTGTTGTTTTGTTGTTTGGTTTTTTTTTCCGCCCTTTAGTGTGTGTTAATAAATCTGTTTCTATCTTTGAGTTGAGCCTGTTTTGCCTTTCTTCTAATCCTATTCCATAATAGAAAGATAGACAACTACACTACATTTAACAAAACAAATTCGGCAAATGTGAAACCACTACAGTAAGACATTGCATTTTTGTTCCAAGATTTTTGGAACACTATTTTTCTTTTAGCGCCATTCCTGAAATCACCCCATTGTTTCTGCAAAGATTTTTATAAATCATTCATTAAAAGGTGCATTCCAAATTAAAATAAAAATAAGGTTGCTTGATTTCAGTCTTGCTGAGACCACACTTCCATCAACTTTCTCACCAACTGACAGCTGGTACCTGTAATTATTCACTAAATATTAGTACTCCTTTTGGGGTACTTCCAATCTCTTCAGAAAGGATTACTCTTCAAAAAGTGAGCTGGGAAATATCAATTATTGTTTTGCATTCATACAGAGTACAATGTCACTGAATTAATCCTTCAGTGGGTATCATTAGACTAATCTAAACACCAAAAGGGTAGCAAAAAAAATGAAGTGAATCAGTATTCATAATTCTGAGTTTAAAGACTGTAGTTTCATCTAACCAGTTCTGAACATAAAAATCAGTATCTCAGCACTATACAGTAAGTATTTGAAATTGTAGGTAGGAGAATAGTGAAGCTGTCCTTATATGTTTGTATTTCTAAACAAAATGTTACTTGGCTTTGCTCCAATAGGAAAAAGCTCAAAGCACAATATCTCTAACAAACATGTCTTGTCAAACTTACCTAACAGGCTTCAAATGGAAAAATGCAGAACATAGGATCTGAAGAACAGGAAACCGTTTTCAGTGCTTACAACCAATATTCTATCTATTTCAAAGCTTTCTAACTATAGTCTTCAAAATTGTCTGGTAGTGACGGCATTAAAGTCCTGTTTCTCTAATACAGCTCTCTTTTTGTATTTGTGTATGTTTGGCACAGCATTTTGATAGGTAATGCTGATCACGTCAAATATTATTTTAGCTTCACTTGAAAGAGAATCAATGCTGAAAAAGTGACCACAAAAGCAAACTGACAAGTACTCTGTCATCTGCAGTTTGCTGACTACTTCTACAACTATCATGAAATCATTAGAACCATAGAATCGTAAAAGCATTAAGGTTGGAAAAGAGCCCTAAGATCAGGTCCAAACTTTGACTGAACACTACCATGCCAACTTAACATAGCACTAAGTCATTTCTTGAATACCCCCAGGGATGGTGGCTCTACCACCTCCATGGGCAGTCCATTCCAATGTTTAATGACCTTTTCAATATAAAAATTCTTCCTTGTGCCCACCCTGAGCCTGCCCTGGTGCAGCTTGAGTCCATTTCCTCTAGACATATTGCCAGTTGCCTGGGAGAAGAGACCAATGCACACCTTGCTACAATGCCTTCCAGGTAGTTATAAAGAGTGATGAGGTACCCCCCGAGCTTCTTCTTCAGGCTGAATGACTGCAGCTCTCTCAGCCACTTCTCATCAGATTTGTGCTCCAGACCCTTCACCAGTTTTCACTGCCCTTCTCTGAACACACTCTGCAACTCAGTGTCTTTCTTGAAGAGAGGGGCTCAAAACTGGACACAGAGGTATGGCCTTAATTGTGCCAAGTACGGAGCAACAAACACCTCCCTAGTCCTGCTGGCCACACTATTTTCAATAGAGGCCAGGATGCCATTGGCCTTCTTGTCCACCTGGGCACACTGCTGGCTCATATTCAACCAGCTGTTGACCTGCACTCTGAGGTTCTATTTTGATGAGCCACTTTCAAGTCACTTTTCTCCCAGCCTGTAGAGTTGCATGGGGTTGTTGTGCATGATCTGGTGCTTTGCCTTATTGAATCTCATCCATGTACCACAGTGGCTAACCTCCAGTTTTCTGGAACCTCCCCAGTTTATCAGGACTAACAATAATGACAGAGAACAGCTTGGCAAGCTCTTCTGCCACCTCTCCCAGTACACTCTGGTGGGTACCATCCAGCCCCATAAACTTTTGAGTGTCTAAGTGGCTTAACAGATCACTGACTACTTTTTCTAGATTACAGAGGGTCAGTTCTGCTCCTCATCTCTCTCTACCAGCTCTGGGGGCTGGTTGCCATGAGGATAACTGGTCTTTCTGTTGAAGACTGAGGCAAAGAAGGCATCTCAGACTTCCTCATCCTTTGTTATAATGTTATCCTTCACATCCAATAAAGGAAAGATTTTTCTTGGTCCTCTTTTTGTTGTTAATATATTTATAAAAACACCTATTAACACCTTTGAGTTTTCATCACTGCTGTGAACAAAATCATCTTTATTTCAAATTAAAAAACATCACCTTTTGAAAAAGCTTATTTAATATGTTTAGCTATACAGTGAGCCTTATTAACATGTAAGTCAAATCGACATGTATTACATCATTCAGTAGAAAGAACTAGTTTCAGAATCTCAATACATGGAAAACATCTATGGTGAAATTAACTAAACAAACTATCTCAAGCTTTAGCTCATCCTTTCTTCAAAACAAGATTCAATAGAAAAGAAATGATTCATTAGAAAACCAGAACTAAATAAGGACAGGAGTAACACTTTTCACAAACGCTGTATATCTTGCCCCTCGTGCATCAAATGGACAGTAGAAAAGGCTATTTCAGTTACTTCTACTGAGATGATATGGAACACGAAAAGAATAACTACTTCATCTTACTAGTAGGTCTCAAGCCATCTATGGTTAATCTTAACCCTATCCCATTGAATTCTATGAGGAATCTTTAAGATAGTCAAATCATAGAATCATGTAGGTTGGAAAAGAACCATTGAGCCCAACCACTCACCTAACCATGCCAAATTCACCACTGAACAATGTCCCAAAGCACCACACCTACACATATTTTAAACACCACCAGGGATGGTGACTCAGCCACTTCCTTGGGCAGCCCTTTACAATGCTTGACAAGCAAGTCTACCTTTTCCTTAGGTTTCTCTGAAATTGTGTCTGTTCAAACTCTTCTCAAGTGTGAGCTGAGTGAACCATAAAATAAAAATTATAACTTCCAATGTAGTTTCAGACATGTCTTTAAGCTGCATTTCTTCTGAAATCCAGTTTCTGCAACCGAAGCGCTCCAAAAATCTATACTTCCTGTTGCTTGATTTCTGAAAGCAACTCAGTCCATGAGGGTTTACCAGCAAAAATCTTAAATCTAGACTAGTATTTCATTTTGGACCACAAGAAAGACAAAAGAGAATAACAAAAAGCAACCTGCTTTGGGTTTGTTTATGGTATGTTTCATCTGTCTCCCGACACAAAAAAAAATTTGCCTGTTGATGTCATACTCCATGTCGCCCAGCATAAGTCATCAAAGCCTAAGTTCTAAAAATTATGTTTCTACCTCCATGTGAGACATTAATTTTGAAGAATTAAGGACTTTAGGAAAGTTAAGATTATAGTTTGTCACAGTTGGACACACAAACACATGCACACACACACTGTCTGGTGAGAAAATCTAAACTGTTTATTACAAAACCTGACTCCACTTTTATAGTATTTTTACAAAAGCCAGGGATTGGGAGAAAAGGTTGACACCTCTCCCCATCCCCTTAGTTAAAACAACTGTCCATCAGCTGTCTGTATCTCCAAGAAGAAAAATGTAAACTAACTTAATCTAACAAAAACATTGCTTCTATTTATAACACCCGTGTGTGAGAAACTAAGAACTATAAAACCTGTGAGACACAAAAGAAGGCCGAAAAATCAGGGGAACAATAGTTAAATTTGATGTTGCTGAGTTAGCTGAAGTAGATAGATAAGCTTTGTTCGTAGTTAACAGAAGCCGGGTCTTAGATAAGCTATCCTGGGTCTAGTAACTCATTGCTTGTCAATTTTACGTTTGTGTAGCTGTGCTTGTAATAAAAAACAGAATGTGATAAACAGATCTCAGGAGCACAAAACAATTGCAAACTTCCCCATGCTCGAAAAAAAACATTGAACACAGGAAACTATAAGTTCTACCAAAGATTCATTGGTCACGTATGGATTGAAAAGGTAGAAAGGTCAGAACGAGGAAGACTTATTTTACTTCCTCTTTTTAAGTGACCCCTCCCCAGAAAGGACCACAGACTCATTTCAGGGAACAAACCACACTTGCTTAATAGCCTTTTTGCCAATTAGCATACGAAGTGGAGAAGAGGAAGTGACAAGGGTATGAATATGCATTTGTATTTTGTGTATTCAACACTTTTGTAAATAAAAGGCTTCGTAATCACCTGTGATCTCCCCAGTGCACATTAGGGAGCTATCCCACGTGCTGCCTGGTGTCGTAAGAAACATACACTTTCTAACCTTAAACTGTTAGAGAGTTTTTGTCCGTCACAGTTGGATATCGATATTAGATCGATATTCATATTTCAGTAATTCACATGCCTACTTTAAAAATTATTATTACGATTTTTAATATGATGCAGAATGTTCATATAACCTAGCACAGTTCTGTGCTTACTGCTGGACCAGTGGACAAATGAAAGCCATAACTAATGTACCTTTCCTAAAAGCCTGTGTGGTATTTGCTGTGTTGATTGGACATGGAAAAAACCTGACTCTTGATTTCTACAGATACTCAAGCACTGTGATGAGTGGTTTTATCTGCATGGAAATTAGCTGCAACAATGACATTTCGTTTTGTAAACAAGACATACAGCTGCAAGAAGAGAAGGTAGGAGATATGTCTCAAGGTAATATTCAGTGTGTTGATGCAGATCATCCCAATGTGCATTCCCATACACTCCAGTCCCCCAAATGCCAATGCAGTGTAACCCACACAAATTATCACAAACTATCCCAGAGCTGTGCTGGCCTTAAATTTTCTGACAATGTCATCAGGTGACTTCTTATTAACACTTCCACACACCAAACAAAACTTAGGTAAAAATTTTTGCATGACACAATTCAGTGTTGGTCAGAGAGGCAAAAGACAGCATGGTGTCCAAATTCATATTCTTCAGAAGTTTCAGAGTAGCGATACTCACAAACATCGACAGGTAGATTACTTTTAAGCTATGTTAATGGTTAAAAATTTCTAAGCTGATCCAAACTGGCCCATTTTATCCAGTGTAAAACAGAACCCCATAGTACAGCTTAAACATGCAGATGCCACCTTCACCTAGGGGGTGGCCCTCTTATTCAGGGGTTGGACTAGATAATCTCCAGAAGTCCCTTCAAACCCTAACAATTTTGCAATTCCCCTCTCATGCTTATTACTCAACCATCTGCATCCCCAAATCATACTGCTCCTCACAGAAATTGAACTCTTAATTATAAATGCATATGCTGTCACCAGAGACAATCAGTGTAGGAATGAGCAATTACTCAGGAGAAAGAACTGCCTTAGCATGAGGAATCATGACAATCACACTAAACTCCCGCTTCTGCTTCCTTCTCCACCCCTGAATGACAAGAAGTAGAGCGTGACAAAAATATGTTACAGCTGTCCTGTTATAGAGAAAGTGGGAGAGAAAGGCTAGAGGCAGACAAGGAAACAATCATTTAAGTGATCCTAAATTTGCACTATGATGCCCATTCAAGAGATTTTAGGACGAAAAGATTTGACTATCTAATCTGATTTTCCATCTTTCTGCAGGCTGCAGAATTTCATTTGAGCATTAAGCTCTATAACTTTGAAAAAATCATACTGAAATTTAAGGAGTGTATCTCTTGATGTTTTCAGAACTGAAATAGGGAAAAACCCTATTAATTTATGTAAAGATTAGTATTTTTTTAATACTGAAAAAAATCTCAAATTGTTCCATATTTCGATTTAAATTTGGCTCTTTCAAACTTCTAGCCATAACATCCTAGTAACTGCTTCCAAATTTAATCACTCACAGTATTTTCTCTCTATGAAGGGAACTATACTTACTCAAATCATCTCAACCTATCTCTTGAAAAACCAAAAAAGTTAAGTTCCTAAAACATTTTTCTAACTTTTAAGTAATTTTTGTATTAACATTCTGTACAGGTTTTAAGTTACACAAAACTAAAAAAATTCAAACTGTAAACATCAAATACAGCCTCTAACACCAGTCTCAGTCAATGCTATTTACAGAATTATAATCGTCAACTCTCTACTCCAAGGATCAGGCTAGCCCTATTTACTACAGCATTAAACCAAGCTCATGATAGTCTATTCCAGTCTGACCCCTAAATCCTCTCCTGATTCACTGCTTCCTCCCTGTTCCACACTATGTCTGCCATCATTATTCATATCCAAGTAATTCTCCTAATGCTTTTATTTACTTTTGTATTCAAACACATTTTGTCCAAAAAAGCAAGCACCTTTTTCTCCTCACATGCTGTAAGAGTTTAACATCTATCTGAAAAATAAAGTAGATTGCTTTCATATGGCAAAAAAATGCACGTGTTGTTCAAAGGAGTGAGAATTATATAAACTTTCGAACCACATGACCTCAAATAAGATAGCTCAGCTATGATAACATATCTTGTTCTCCAAACAAGTACATGTGTAAAACCAGAAGAGCTTTGATTCCCACCAGAAATTGCTAGTTTTATATGCTGTTATCTAAAGCAAAACTGCAGTTGGAGAATAATCCTTCACAGAAATGTCCTAACTCTTCATAGTTTGCAATGGGCAACTCATAATCACAGTCCATGTACCTTGAGGTAGGTTCTATTAGCCACATACAGGTGAAAGGTAACAGTTTAAAATAAAAACAATGGTAACATTTTCATCCAGGTAGTATTTGGTCAATTAAGAACAAACCACTGCAAACTGAGAATATGAAAATGAGATTCTGTTTGCACAAGAGACAGCAAACATGTAATGTTAATGTAACAAAACTTTTTAAGGTAAAAATACATAAAGTTTAAAAGTCAATAGAACTGATGTACATGAGTGCCACATCCAAGAAAGCTGCCTGTGGCAAAACCTGTAATTCTGTCTTCTCTGTCATGCATATTTACTTCCTGTATGCTCACGTTTTTTAATTGGCAGGCAACTAAAGAGAAGTCATAGAATCTTATAAATTAAAGGTCTTAACACTTCTAATCTAAAAACCACAGATTGAAACACTCCTTAGAGCTCTAAAACATAGTCAAATTTTTAAAAGCCACTCCCTTGTTATAATGCAAATTATGAAAAAGGCATCAATAAACTTGTCTGAACACATCTTGCATCAGTTTTTGTGCCACATTGGTTTAAGAATTCAGTGCAACCTAACTCAAAGTTTCATGTAATTGGGTTCTTTTTAGCAATTAAATGTCTAAATATATTTACTACAAATTTCTTGCAGTATTTTTATTAACGATTAGCACAATTTATATGTTACCTTGAGATGCAGAACAAAGTGTATGTAAGCACCTTATAAGTAAACCTCTTTACATAATGGATGATTCTAATATTACATCCATCACCTAAGTTATCAACATCACTAAATTTTAGCTTTGCTTCACTTAGGCTTGATTATAACCAAGCACAACTTACTTCTAATAAAAACACTGCAAAACCTCCACAAATTCTTTAAAATATGGCTGGAAGTACAGGAACCTCCTAACTCAGTAAGAAAGTTAATAGAACCACAATATTATCTTTTAAAGAGACTCACTTGGATTTGGCCTGTTTTCTTCATAATCTTGTTCACTCATGATTAAGGAAAATTAAGTCAGTCTCCTCTGCTTATTCTTCAGGTATCAAGAACTGAAACAGGAAACAGACAGTTCCTTCCTCCCAGCTTAGTGTAAGACCTCAAATCCTGTTTCTTACTAGCACTGGATTAATCCTGAAACAAGTCATTAAGACTTTAGGCAGCAAGAAGCATGCACATGACACAAACTGACAGTCACAGAACTCTCTAAAGAGAATTAAGCTGAAGGATTTTCATCAATAAACACCCTGCTTAGTGAAATGGGAAGGATCAAGTCGCTGAAACATCCCACATCTTCATCTAATAATAAGTACTTTTCAAATTTTATTTCTCTTAAGTAAATTCACTTTAAAATATCTCCACTAAACAGATCAGTAGAGATTAGCAACAAGTAGTATTAACCTATTCCAAAGACCTACCTACTATTAAAAAACTCTTTTATGCACCAAGTACATATTAGCAAACATTAAGCAAGTTAGTTAGTTTCTAAACATTGATTTTATGTAGAAATAGTTAGCATTTATTCTACTTAAGCTGTAGCTGATAAACAGTTAAAAATATAATTCTGGTAATTTTGTAAGCTCTTTTTAAAAACAAATATTTTTAAATTATAAAGGTTTCTTTTTACAATTGGCAGTAGAATTTGTTCATTCTCTTTCAAATTAAATATGTCCCTGTTTTCTAGGTTATGCACAAAAGTATTACACATTCTATACCAGCCTTAAATAACTTCATACAAAGTGTTTCAATTCTGTTAAGTGGATGCTAGTGAAAGAAGCAGACTAGTTCCTAGGATCAAATCTTTGAATAACATCCAAAATCTACTTTTCTGTGATCGTAACATCTGTCGCAAGCATGGTCAACTGTGGAAAGGACGTAAGGGTTGAAGGGTTAACTGAAAATACACTAGACCTCTCAGTGCAATTAACCTATCTTCCTCCATTGCACATATATACACACACACACCCCTGTGTCAACTATTACCTGTTTTTCCAATAAATAACATTTTACAGAAATTCACAGCATCCACGCTTCATTAGTTATGTGATGACTTCTTCATAGATGATTCAGGTTTGTCAGTGCTATCCTTGTATTTGAGAGTCTTCAATGCTAAAAGATTTTGCTGGAGTTATTTCTCACATCAGTTTCTAAATAGGAAACTGCTGTGGCAAGGTAAATAATACTATGGGATGCTAAAAATACTAGCTGTGCCTTGAAACATCTGATACACAGAGCTGCTAGGGAACAGAAAGCTGATCAATTTTACAAATTTTGACAGGTCTATCTAGACAGTCACTATAAATATTTGTGAAGAAAACAAACAAAATACCCAACAGAAATCAAACCCAGAATTACTTATAAAACTTCATACCTTACTGCCTACAGACCCATATTTCCTTCTCTTCTTCAACCATTTACTATCTCCTGACTACCCTTTCTTTGTAGTATATTATAAAGACATTAAAAGACACAGGTATATCTGCTTCCTACTACTTTGTGAATATTTGAGTCAGCAGACTGCACCCTTAACTGTATTGTTGACTTGAAGTATTAGTTTCCATTCTGTCTCTTCTGAAGTACTACTGTGAATAGTGCTACATTCCAGCCCCATGGCCATTCACAAATGTCCTCCCCTCCTTCACATACTTCAAAGCATCATATAGTCAGAAAATACAAAGCTATGGAATTTCAGATTGTTATGAAGGAGCGCAGATCATAGCATAAGAACATCCCAGGTTAGTCCTTTCACACACATGAGTATCAGGTAAGAATGTGTGAAAGGGGATAAATGCACAAAATTGTGCACTAATTGATAAGGACCTTGCTAGTAAGAATAAAAACTACATTACTGCTGATCTAATGACTAGACAGTTGATTCCCTCAGAAAAATTAGCATTGAGTTTGATGGGACAGGTTTGTCAGGTTTTTGTGTGTTTGGTAGGTTGGGGTTTTTTTTTAAAAAAGGTACTGGTGCAGTCAAGGAAAAACGACTTGGTTTTTAAGACAGGCATATCAATACTGATAACATGTTAGATTTCTAAACAACTGGAACAAAATAACATGCTGAGCTATATAGGCTAAGGATAAGTTAAATGGGAAGTTCCCATTCTCCTCTTTTTTCTACTCTCAGCTTTACTCACCTCTCACCTTGGCAAAACCCCAGCCGTTCTCACTTTTTGCAGCACTCACCTCTACTCAAAAACATGGGAAGTGTGATTTTTACCTCTACAGCAGTTTAGTTTACTCACGGTTTTAGCATGCTGAACCAGGCCAGTGAAGCATCTGATGGTTAGGTGCAGTGAAAAGGAAGCAAAACAAATGATGCAGAGGAGGACAAGGAAAGAAATCATTTACTTAGCCTTTTTCTCAAGGCAGTGAGAAGGGCAAGGAGTCCTTCTCTGAGAAGTAGTTTTTTAGATGGGCTTAACCTACAGCAGCTTTCAGCTGTACTAACATTTCAGCATTCTTTAGTTTTCAGAAGAATAACTCAAGAACAATTATTTGATTACATAGCATTAACTTAACAGTTCCATACAATACCCAAAGCAACAGTAAGTAGTACAACTTCTGCTTCCCAAAACTCTCTGTCAAATGGTAGCATTTAATCTCTTCATTAAGTCAGAGCTCTTTGCCTATAATTTATGTATAAATTAATGCCTTCCGTTTTCACTGTTTTCCTCTCTACTTCCAATTTTACAGACACACAGGAAGAGTCATACATAAATTCATCCACTTGACTCATATAGATTCATAACAGTATTTAAACATATCTCACAACTGTAAGTAATATTCCCCAAAACACTACCTTACCACATCAAGAATTTTTTTTTTTTTAATCGCTGGCCTTTAGGGTCGTGATAAACCACTATGAAGGTAGAAGTTCCACGCTTCTGCTCACCTTCCCAGGATTTAAAAATGTTCCAAGCCTTTCAGATGCTTCATATACACATATAGTCTAACATATCCTGTCTAACAATGCATGTATGTATATTCAGTATTTTGAGATGCCATCTGAGTAAACACCATAGACCATGCCTCTCTGACTAGCTCTTCTACCAAAAGAAAATTTGTCCAGATTAATGCTGTACTATTAGCCCACTACCGTACCATCTAGTACAAGAAACAAACTGTTGCCAGAGCTTATATTGTTTTGTTTTTTCTATTGCATTTAGTCTGGAAAAAGAAGAGGCAGTTATTAGAACGCTTACTCATTATTTGAATATACTAAGGGAAAGGCAACCAAATGTAATATATATCTTTTATGGGTAAGTAAGGTTTAAGAGTAGAAAGCTTTGGAATAAATAACCCAACTTTGTCAGCTTGGTGTTTTACTACATTAGCTTCCTAAAATAGTGTAAATATATTAAGTTTGTCTAATATCTGTTTTTATCACTTTACATTCACATCCCACATCACACGGAATCAGCCTTATTTATCTGTCATCTGTACCACAGAAATAAGATGCCTTTTACAAACCCACATCTATTCAACTGTGATCATCTAGCAAAGGTAATCCCTCACACACACACACCTTTACAGAAGTATCAAATTGTAACAGAGTGTCCAAAATAACGCGCAAGATGTGAACTAGCTCTCGTAGCGCTAGCAGTGATTCACACACCATGCTTGGTATTGCTGCTGCAACACTCTTCGGGAAAAGGAAGTGCTCAGAGCCACAAGAATTACTGCCTTCCCAGCAGTGCCTTGTCATCCGAGTGAAAAATCACTCACTTCCCCAGCAAGGCAGGTAGAGAAACACCAGTGCCCCTGCAGAAGGGGTCTGCTCTGTCCTAAGCAGACCCTCGCGATGCCCGAGCTCCACCTCCGACTTGATGCTACTCCCCTAGGAGGCTCCAGGAGCGAGGCCTAGCAAGAAGCAAGGCTCCAAATGCGACGGCATCTCGTAGCAACAGCTACTTAACCCTAGACGCGATATCTGACGCAAAAGTACATGGCTGGACAAACACCTGGAGCAAGGCAGGTAACATTGTGCTCCTCTCCACACTCTGAATCTTTCCTCCTAGCCCTCTCTCTAGAGAGCTCCAACAGCAGTTAGCTTTTAAGAGAGCCTAGTGGATGGACTTGACGGTCTGATCTTAAAGGTCTCTTCCAACCTAAACGATTGATTCTACGTATTTTCCGCGCCAGTTCCACCGCCGTGGGCGGCGCCGCTCCCGCCCGCTCCCCGTGGCAGGCGGGAGGCGGACTGACCGCCTCACACCGCCCCGGGCAGGCGCCGCGCCCGACCGCGGGCTCCTCCGCTCCCCGGGCTGGGGCCGCCCATGAGCACTTCCTCCTTTCGCCCAGCGGTGCTGACTAATGGGAACAAAGGGAAAGAAGCTCTCAGCCACCTCAGGCGCCAGACTTTCGCCCTTTCCCGAAGCGCACTTCTCCGCTTGGCCAGGTAGCCCCGGCATCCCTCGCTGCAGAGAGGCGATGCGGCCCCTCCACAGCGCTGGGGGCTCTCGGCCGGCCCGCCGGCCCGCCGCACACGGCAGACTCGCACGCAAAGAGCCGACGCTCTCTTCACGCCTTGACCCCCGGCGCTTCCCCACTCTCTCACCGGTGTCCCGGTCCCTCTCGTCGCCTTCATCTTCCTCCTCCCGCTGCTGCCCGTCCCGCTGCCGCTGCTCGCCCTGTGCCTCCACCGGCACCACGGTGAAGCTCGTCGGCATGGTGCAGCCGGCCCCAGACCCGCTGGCGCCTCCTCCCAGGGCAGCGGGCAGGGTGAGCCGGGCGCTGCCGCCTCCCTCACGTGAGAGCCATTTCCTCACGCAGCGGGGGGGGCAGCCGGCGCCGCGCCACCGCCCCCTCACCTCTTGACTCATGGCGCCGAGGCCGCAGCTCCGAAGGGAGGAGCGCGGGCCCCGGGGCATCCCCTCTTCTCAAACCTGGCCTCACAGTTGTCCTTGCGGCGCTAAGACCACCGGGCTGCTGCTCCTTTAATCCCATCAGACAGAAATTGCCCTCCAAAGGAAACCAGAGCCCGGCCGTAGGACCTTAATCCTCCAGACCACTGAAGGGATGACAGCATGCAGAAGGCCCAAGCAGGAAATTTTTGCTCACGTTTTGAACAAGTGGAGAAAGTCCATTCTATGCCTTCGGACTACCAGCACATAAAAGCGTCTCCCAGAAATCTGCTCTCCTACACAACAGCCATGGGTTGCAGTGGACGGGTGAAGGTCCTGGGATTCAGGCTGGAGTCTGCATGTAAACTCTGACCAGCAATGAAGCAGATTCAAAGTCAGTGGATGAGCAGTGTATCAATTCAAGTATTAATGATGTAGCACTAGCTCGTTGTTATCTCCAACTTCCATCTCACAGGAGGCTGTAGCAGCTCCACTCCTAAAGTAAACAGATTTAGAAGCCAAGGGCATTTTCCTTGTCTCTTGTTCTTCTACCTTCCCAGTAAAGTGGTAGAATAAATCAGAAAGACTATTCATGTTGGTCTGTATCTGTGTCTTTTGGAAGAGGACTCTGGTGGTTTTATGGGTCCCATACCTCATTGGCATGGAAGATGTCTATGTAACACTACAGTCTGTCCCGCAGCATAAAGGCCTTCAGAGAAGGAGACAGGCAAAGTGATTCTGGCCATCAAAGGTGGCAGTGAACTGGCAGATGTGGAGATGGTCAGGCAGCAAGAAAAGGACATGGAGAGATGCATGGTAACATTCTGATATTTGGTAATGGACTTCTCATTCAAACCATGGTGTCACTACAGTAATGAGAATAGCAGCTGCATGACAAAGGAGTGTCTTCATCCTCCCTTAGCCATTTTCCAGGCTTAAGAAAGCAACTGGAATAGTTTCATTTCTAATAATAACATATCTCCAATATTAATGTTATCTGCAGAGATAAGGATGTTTCAGGGCACTTTTAATGTTAAAGCTAATTTTGTTATAGTACAGACTATTATCAAAATTAATACCATGAAGGAATCAGATATAATGATAGAATAGTAAATGTAATTTTGAAACATACAGACAAAATAATAATTTCTTCTTCAGAACAAGGACTGATTTTTGTCCAGGGCAGTGCTAATTGCTTCACAGTGACTGTGAGGAAGTGGAGCCTGGAGCTGTGTGTACCTGTGTGTACCTGTTCAGGTTGTTATTCTGTCCCTTCACTGTCATCACCAGGGACATCCTGTAATGCAAGAGCTGTGGGTTTTGAACCTCTTTAAAAGTTATTGCACGATGACAACCTTTGAATGGGAATAGTAACTCACTTCTTACATTTATTTGCCATTTCTTTTGAAATAGCATGAGATAAGTAGTGTTGTGATGCATGTGAGGTCTAACAACAGACTACTCTGATGGTATGCTTCTTGGCATATGAAATAAAAAAGAGCAAAGTAGAATAAGATTAAGACATTATATAGATCTGTATCTAAAAAGAACAATGATGGAATAATAATATTACATGAGTGTTCTGTTAAAAAAATAAAATGGTAAAACCTTTCAGTTTGTGATATTCCCTGAAAACACCGAGTTCTACACCATCACCATCTTTCTGTTTGGAAAGATAGGAATGCAGCAGGACAGCAACAGTTCAAACAAAAACATCCAGATGGACCTTTAGAAGTCATTCCTCTTGTTAACAAAGATTGTTTTTGATGAATATTCTACAATACTCCCCCAAAATAAACTAAGAACTGGAACACATGAAGATCTATATAGGAAATGAGTTTATATACCACAAATAGTAAAAGGATAAAACTAATGCTAACAATAAGATTGTGATTTAAAACAAGACATCTGTCTAAGGAAGTTAATGATATCACTAAGACACCAATACCTTAAAAACCTACTATTTTTGTTGTTATTAAGATATTAGAAGTAAATCACTAGAAAGAAGAAAATATATATTTATTGTCACATTAAAAAGTAAAGTAAGAAATAGCAAAGAATGAAAGAAGAATGCTTAACAATCTATGAGAGGGAAAAAATCATGAATATTACACATTTTCAAGTCATCAGGGCTAATGCAGTTTAGGCATGTGAAACTGAAAATACACTAGCCATTGACTTCTTCGACTCAGAAATGTTGCATTTTTAGAAACCTTGAAATCTTCAGAAATCTTGAAAAATAGGGAAAATTCCAAGAGAGGGAATGACTGTCCTTGTCAATACTGAGTCATCAATACTTAAAAAGTATTAATGCTCAGGGAAGCTGAGCTAACTGGCTTAATGATAATTGTGTTTTGAGGAAAAATGATCATGATCTGTATATTTTGGGGGACAAGATACTGTGTCTGGATAGTTTCAGTGCTACAGTCCACATGAAAAATAGTCAAGGCATTTGATTTGGTTCCAACAGAAAATTAGTTGGAAATTTTTATGGAATTAACTGTGCATACTTTCCATGTATTTCAAAACTGCTTTCTGAAAAATCTCTAGCTGTTAGCAGAAACAGAGAGAAAAGAAAAGACGGGGAGCAAGGACAATTAGGATTAGGATTTTCTCAGACCCACTTTTCATCAGGCATTTTGATTTTCTAGTTAAGTCTGTGGGTCACAATGATTGCAGTAAGTAATGGCAGAAAATGTTTGTAATCTGAATTGAAAAGATAAAGGCTTTATAATGCTGTCATAAATATATCTGAGAATCAGGACTACAAGAGGTGAAAATTCATCTTGGGAAGGCAGTAACTCCAAAAAGGATACAGTGTAACCCAAATTGAGTCTGACACCTTTTCAGTTTGACCTTTGCCTGATCCTCCTGCTCTTCAGGAATTTCTGTCTTTTACTGTGACTAAAATGCAAGCCAGCTACATTGTGCTTTTTATTTCCTGTCTAACAAGTGTTTTTCAGAGTCCTGTGCACCATGCCAAGTGATAGTCTTAAGACTTAGTTTGTTACCTGCTTGTGCCTCCTCAGTGAGAGAAGAGGCGCATCATAACTTCCCATTACCTGATTCCTTACAGTCTGTTAGCTGTCTTCTAGGACACAGTTCATCTTAACATATTGCAATGGACTAACTTTGTGAGAGCTAGAGAGTGTCAGCTGACCAAGTGTTCATGCCTAGGGCGTGCAGAGATGCTGCAGTGCTTTTTCATATCTATGGTGATTAAGACACACCTGTAGCAAAGTATCAGATTGCATGTCTGTCTTGCAGTCAGAGCACATGGAAATAGAATTCCATGAAAACCTGATGAAATTAGTCATTGCCAACCCAGTCAATTCAAGTAGTGAACTGTTAATTTTTAGGCAGGTTGAACAAGACCATAGTGGTGTATTCACACTGTTTGGTGAATATGGGATACTCAGGAGCAGCTCCAGAAACACAGTCTTCCAGGGTTAGAGCATGCTGATAGAAGAGCACAAACTGGTATGAAGGTAGAATGCTACTGAAATAATAACATCAAGCAGTGTGGTTGACTCCATGTATAAATAATAAACCCATTGATAAGAGGACACTGGAGAATCCTTTGATGGGTTATTTAGGATGTTGTATCCACTATAGTATGAAGCATGTTAGGATACCATCACAAAACCAAAACCCGTGTAAAACCTGTGTATGTATAATTATTGAACAATATTTGCAAAACTATTGGTAAGCTTTTTTACTTACAAAACACTTGGAACACAACTGGATTCAACAACTATTCCTCCATTCAGCAGACATATGGATCTTTGCTAACCAAAGGCTGAGGAAACTAGGGGTGTCACATATATTTACAATGCCATCATGTCTACTGAGTAATGATAAACTACAGCACGTGCAGATATCACCACACAAGTTTGTAATGAGATTGAGATTTGCTTTGTAATCCTTTAATGAGCCAGTTTTCATTAAATGCACGTACTTGATTGTACTTGAGTTGCTATCAGAGCAATGCTGTTAGCTCGGGCAGGCTTTGCATGACAATGTTATCTTTCAATAAACTCCTGTGGTTTCTGTAATACAAGTGAAACTCAACAGTTTTATTGGTTTGCTAATGGCTGAGCTTTGTAGAAATCCACAGACTGATTTGGGCCTGTCATAAGTTTATATGGTGATAGTTTGTGGTGCTTTTTAGTCTATGAGGTTGGGTAGACTAAGGTGCTGGGACAGCTGCATTCCTTAAATTTGTGGCTTCAGTTTACTCTGTGAAAACCTGCATATTGTCTATTTTGTTGTAAAGATGAATGGATAAACAACAAAGCAAAAAGTGTACACGGGCCTCTCTGACACTGGCACCTGGAATAGGCATTCTGCCTTTCTGGACAGTAACTTGCAATGGTCAACAGAAGAAGTCTCCAAAGTGCAAGATAGCAGGCAGACAAGCTGACTAACTCCCCAAAAGGTAAGGGATAAAGATTGGCCCAAGGACCAGTACCAACAATCAATGATTAGAAGTTACAGAAAAAAAATAGATGCAAAGAAACCACATTATGTATTTTAACTCCAGGAATGCCATATGATGTTGCTTAATTTCCAGCAGGATCGTTGAATGGACCACAGTGGGCAAACTTCTTTTGTGACTTCAGATTGATTTGTTCCAGCAGAGCTGGACTTCCTCTATTTGGAGAGCAATTTTATGTGATTTAGTATCCTCATTTATGAAGAAACATAGCAAAGAAAGGTATTGTTTCTATCCTTCTACATCTTAGTGATGTCTAAAACTTGTTCTCAAAGACCCTAAAAGTTGCACTGACCAGCCTCACTTGAGACACTTCTACCTTCACATTCTCTGTCCCTGGATCTGGGGACTCCCTTCAAATTTAGGCCTGGGCCTTCTGTCCCTGTGTGATCTATGATATGGATGTACATGCCTTAAGTTCCATCACAGCTCTGCTTCACCATGTGCTCTGTTATCCAGAGCCTGACCTGCTGGTCTCACTTGGGCACTGTGAAATCAGCGGCTAGAGAATCTCCTACTGTACTGGCTTTTGTTACTGTGGTTTGGCTTCTGTCCCAAAGGGAGCAGACAGGCCTGAGTGTTCCTTGAAGTTCTTCTGAATGAGGCCCTGAATAACTTGCTCTACCCTTGAAGTTCACCCTTAGCGTTAAGAGGCAGCACTAAATGACCTCCAAAGGTTCTTCACACACTACTTCTTTTTGATTTTGTAAAAATGCAACCACTAGCCCACACCAACTAGGTACAACAGAATTTGCATTTTAACAAAGAGGAAAAATAGAAGGAAACTAGAAAGCTTGGTAAAATACCTGTTGCCTCTAGCTTCTACTTCTGCTCTCTCTTTTCTACTTTTGTGTCACTGTGTCAATATTGTATGGTATGGGAACATCATGAAACCTAGCTCCTGTAGTTTGCTATGCGATATGGGAAACACTAATAGAATATTAATAAAAACAGGATCTATCTTTCCTGGCAATAAAACAGAGTGAAAGTAATCCCTCACTATGAAAAAGGCTAAGCCTGTGTTAAGATGCCTATAACAGCACTGCTGTCTTAGAACTCGGTGAGCTCCAATTTCTGTTCATTCTTGTTGCATTGTTCAACATCACTTGCAGAATTTACTTTTCCATCCTCTCCCTCTCTGTCCACTTGACATACTGTTCCACTTACTCCTTGAGCTGAGAGGTTGCTGTGTGGATAACACACGAAAACTGTGGAGATGCACCCTTTAGAGTACGCATAGTCGATTTTTCTAACTTGTACAGTCTGTGCCAGCTGGAGCAAATTTATTAGTTACAGAAGTGTTGAAATAAATCACTTTTACTGACTAAAAAAGACTGCGTTGCAAACCTCTCTGCAGGCTGAAGTAGGAAAAAAAAATGTTTGCTTACACCAGCATGACTTTCACATACACCAGTTCCTCTTCATCGCTGCTGAACCATGACTCTGAGGGAGGGAAAACTGAGAGGGAAACATAATGAAAGTATTTAAAACAATTGTATCCCTTGAAGTTGTTCTCTGACAAAATGAATGTCCTTTCCGTCCTCTCAATGGCATGTGCCTAGCAGACACAATTGAGCTGA
The DNA here is from genome assembly GCA_013397315.1 of Donacobius atricapilla. Classification (NCBI taxonomy): domain Eukaryota; kingdom Metazoa; phylum Chordata; class Aves; order Passeriformes; family Mimidae; genus Donacobius; species Donacobius atricapilla. The sequence goes on from WBMY01018702.1 coordinate 57,611, forward strand.
CTTGCAACATAAGCACTGTAGGTTAATCATTGCCAAGATTTAAATGAATTGCAAAGCTAGTTTCATAATGCTGAATAAGTGAGGAGAACATAGAATCATAATAAAAAAAATGTAAAGAGTTCCTTAAAGAACAATATTTTGTCAAATGAGTGGCAGGTAAAAACACTGAGATTATACTATTGAAGTTAATATTTTTTTGCTTTAATATGACTTTGCTTTAACTGTGTTTTATTATTCTGCTGATACAGAGTACTTGGCAGAAAAAACCCTGCATAATCCAATTACAACGCTTTTCTTCCGAAGGGAAATTATGCTCAACTCAATGCTAGGAGTCCTTCTGCCCTGTGAGAGCCCTCATCACTGAGCAGCAACACTGATATGCACTCCTTAGAAGAGTGAGTTCTCTGCTGGACAGTATTACGTTTTGAGTAGATAGGGTGGGGAGTAGTTTCTTGCATACTCATTATTATTTTGGGACATGGCAAATAGCACAGTTGAGTCCCTTTAGGCAACAAATAATCTTCCTGGAGTACTCCACATAGCATGGTATTATGCTACAACTAGGCACTTCACCTTCTATTTTTAATTAACTGACTGGTGACTGTTAAATTGCATATTCTTTAAGATGTCTGCTGAATGAGGACCCTCAGAGGACATGGGCAAAATTAGGACCTTCTTTGCTTTGTCTGAAGTGAAGTAAGTCTACACAAACAAGCTGATTCTGACCAATTATTTCTCAATAAAGAGAGAAAATATCTATTATGTATCAGGGAAGCTAGCCAACATAATGATCTTGCAAACCAATAGAAAACTGCTAATCTTTCTGTAAACTATAACAGCTTCAAATTTGAATATTGACTAAAATTATGATACACCTTGTCATGCTGAAAAACTAATTAGCATAACTTTATTCTCTTTGTAGAATTGTGTTTAACCAAATAAGTGTAAAAACTTGTATTAGATCTATTGTTTATTAAAAATCATAATTTTCAGAATATTCGGGAATATGTAATCTGGATTTTTTCTTTTTTTTTTTTTTTTTAAATCATGTCTCAGTGTCTCCATACTGTTGTATACTATCACCCAGTGGAATATAGTTGGACAGTGCCTCTCAGAATAGCCTGAGGAAGTAAAGCATACTTAAATAGCACCTTTCCAACTAAGAACCAAGGGAAACTTTTTACCCAGGTTTGAAACAGAGAAGCAACTGTTAGGGAAATGGCATCTTTTGGTCATCAAAGAACAAAGGAACAAGAGCCAAGCTTTAGAAAATATATATATGTATATTTAAATTTAACTGTCATTCAACGACACACACTACAATGGTAAATCCCAGGAAAACAGGTTAAGTTGTTCCTGCTATATGGACTTTGACCACACTTACCTAGAGACTGTGTGCTGCAAACTAACTGACTAAGAAATGCTAATTAATTTTAGAAAAACTATCTACATCCCTACAACAACCTGTTCTCTCAGCTTTTCTTTAGACATAAGCTCTCAACATTAGCAAGTTTTGCCTTATAGGAATAAAGGTTATGCTGTAATGCAAAGGAAAGTCCTAATCTGAGCTGTAGCATCCTTTAAAGCATTACACTTTGAGCTGTCTTCCTAATGAAAATTTGGGAAACTGTATGAAAAGGCTGTGGGCTAAGAAAAGCCTTGTAACTCTTTGTGAAATATGACCTGGTTTGGAGCCAAGAAAATGGCCCCAGTCAAGGAAATCATGCATAATTTCGAACTAGGATGAGCTAACTTTCAACTCATCACTCTGCTGCATTAAAAAACATATTTCTGGAGAGAGAAAAATGTCTTAAGTCAATCCCGCTCTAGACATTTTGTTGCCTGTAAGAATACATTTTTCCATTAAATATTAATGGCTTGAATATATAAAATTACTGTTACTGTAGACTTCATTACCTGATGTATAGGTATATAATTTATAAAGAGTGTAAAGTGTGTATATAAATACCCTGATATATGAATCTCATTATAATTCCCATAGGATTTGAATAAAGAGACTGGAATACCTCTTTAGTCAGAGTTTATTGTTCATCCTGTCAAACCCAGGGAAACAGGCAAGTCATATCAGAGAAAGAAGCCAGAAATTGCACAATTAGCTCAGAAACCACTGCAAGATCCCTCTTTAAACACAAACTTTGTGAAGGAGGCAGAGCCTCACAATGGGATAAAAGAACATAGGTGAAATACACTGTCCACAAGAAAAAATACATAAATTTAGACTGGGAGGAACCAGTTGTCATAATTACATAGCATGTATTTGGGCTGGAATGGACAGAAATGAGTGACTTTCTCTCTCACTGAGAGACTGGGAAACCTGGAAAAGCCAGGGAATGGACGTAGCATTGATCCAAGTGACAGCAGGGAAGAAAGGGAGAAGAGTTGCACCTATGCCTTTCCTCTGGTATTTCTGAAATGTGTAGATTCCATCTTTTGTGTGTGTGTGTGACACTGTCGCAAGACCATTGCCTACAGATTTTACACTGGTAAATTAGTTTAATATTAACAGTAATAATAGAAGCCTAGGAGGTAGGTCCCCTAACCTTAAAAACATATGGGAACACTAGCAAGTTAGAACATGCATGAGGACTATGCCCCAGTGTTAGAAGGCCACCAAGAAATCCCCAAGCAAACTCTGCCCCATGCAAAGAGGCTAGTCCTGTGAGTCTGATCAAGATACCCTATGTATCCTGACCTAAGATGCCAGGATGACCATGGCAGTTCCTGGGGCAGTGAGAAACAGACCACATTGGACACTAAAATGGAAAAACAGAAGAAAAATGCTTAATTTGGAAGAATGTATAGGTGGTGACCATGGGCATTTTGGTGCTAGCTAAGGAGTTTCAAAGTTCCTTAGCAGACTAGATTCTGGGCTAGAGAGGGGCAGAGGCAGGGCGGACAGCATCTTACTGTGGTCCTGCTGGTAATTCCATTGCAAAAGTATAATTTGGAACATATATCCTGCTTCTCTGCATGCACTTTATGTCATTACAAATACAGCATTTTCCTGCCTCTAGTTTATTTTAACATGGGTATGAAAGCACGACTTGCATGCTGCTTTGGCTGGGAAAGACATTTTTCACAGTGTCTGGTATAGGACTACGTTTTAGATTTGTGCTGAATACAATGATGATAATATAGATGTTTTTGTTATTGCTTAGCAGTGCTTACACAGAGTCAAGGCCTTTTCTGCTTTTTGTACTGCCATGCTGGCAAGGCAGTTGGAAGTGCATGGGAAACTGGGGGGAGACACAGCCAGAACAGGTGACCCAAAATGACCAAAGGGATATTCTAGACCTGATGACATCATGCTTATTATATAACATGGGGGGAGAAGGAGGAGAGGGGGATGTTCAGAGTGATGATGTTTGTTTTCCCAAGTAGTTGTTATGCATGATGGGACCCTGCTCTCGTGGAGATGGCTGAACACCTGCCTGCCTTTAGGAAGCAGTGAAATAAATACTTGTTTTGCTTGCTTATGTGGCTATTGTTTTCCCTATTAAACTGTCTTTATGTCAACTCGTGAGTTTTCTAGCTTTTACCTGTCCAGTTCTCTCCCTGACCCCACTGGTAGGGGAGTGAGCGAGAGGCTGTGTAGTTGCTGGCTGGGGTTAAGCCACAATAGCCCTTTTTGGCACCCAATTCGGGGCACAAAATATTTAGGATAATGACAGATTAGATTGGGATATGCTAAATTAAATTTATAGCTATTAGTGCTGTTTAGCTGGTAATCAGCAGGCTCCTGTGCTTGCCATGGGGCTCCCTTCCATGATTGTATATTAGTCTAGTGGTTGCTCACTGGTGGTTGTTTTTTGCTTTTGCTGCTTGCTGTATTGCTGTACTGCTTACCATCTCCCTGTACTGAGCCTGGGAACATTTTGATAACAGCCCTGGTGATGTGCCTGGGCTGGCAGATGGCCAGGGAGTTGCTGCTGTTTTTGTGTTGCTGTATTGGACAGGTGGAATTCCAGTGTGAACTTGAGCTGAATGGACTATGACATGACTTAAGTCCATGATGGAGCAGAGACCCACCTGCAGCCCATGGAGGACCCAATACCTGAGTAGGCAAATGCCTGAAGAAGGCTGTACCCCATGAGATGGTGTGATTGGACCAGGTTTGCTGACAAGGCTGTGTGACCTCATGGGGGGCCCTGCTGGGGCAGTCTGTGAAGAACTGGAGCCTGTACAAAGGCTCCACACTGGAGAAGTTTCAGGATTGTCTCCCATGGGTGCGGCCTCACATTGGAGCAAGGGCAGCAGAGATTCCCTCACAGCCCATGAGGAAGACCATGGTGAAGCAGCTATCTCCTGCAGCACACGCAGGGCTGTGATGTGGACGACATTAACAGCGGACTCTAGTGGGAACCCTTTGTTGTTAGCCAGGCTGGGGACAAGGGGAGGAGTTCATTGCAACGTTAAACACTATAACCTGGCCCAAAAGGACTAAGGATGGAGATTGTAATGGATATACCTGTAATTTGTTGTATATAATGATTCAAATTGTGTGGTACAGGAATTAGTACAGCAGAAACCACCTGAGGCAATGGAGGAGAAGCCTTACAGGAAGCAGTGACTTGACCTGAGCTGGCTTTGGTGCCCAGTAACAAGCAGCAAGAAATAGAGCCAAAGTAACGACTAAATGAATTCAAAAGACATTATGAATGCATTTTATAGACATTTTGCAGGGGTGGTCTATAGACTAAGGGAACAATATCTCTGTATTATAGCACAGAATGGAAAGGGGAAGGTAGTTAATGAGGTTGTGTGGAATAATGTGGGACCTGAGTCTGATGTAAATGTTACCAAATAAGGGTTGTAAGTCCCACTTTTCTGCATACATTTTACATCATCAAAACCACAGTACTTCCCTGCCTCTTGTTTCTTTTCACATAGGAATGAAGCACAGGTTTTGTTTAGGTTAGAATTCTATCCATAACCTGTTTCACTTTTTTAGCATTTTTATTTTTGATGTTCTCCATGGAAACTTTGAATTTTTCGTGAAAAAAATCATAGCCAGATTAACGGTTTGTTTTTTAAAAATCAGGGCCTTGTGCTTCTGCAAACATTCCCAGACATCAGTCTGCAGCTTGGGCAAGTTATTTTCACATCACATTAGCTGCAGGGTCATATGATAAGCACAGCTGGCAATAGACAGTTACCACCTGTAATACAAAAACAGCACAAAAATTTCCTGGCCTAAGTAACTTTCTGACATCCCTAACCCTTTGATAATTTTGATCATGTGAAAGAAGGAAGGAGGACTTGGGAGATCTGTGGTGATTGTTTGGCTTAAAAACACCCACACGCTTTCCCCCACTATGATATAACATGCAGTGGATCTTCAGGCAAGATCTCAATCAATATGACATTCCTATGCACAGACCACCCCAATTTGTGAGGCAGTTCTTTGGCACGAATTAAGATATGTACACCAGACCCCTCACTTCTCTAAGTCCTATGAGACTCTCAGCAAAACAAAGGTTATTGTTACCATTATTTTGCTTGGTTAAAAAGTACCTCTTTTTGTCTATGGTTAAAGTGGCAGATGAACTACAGTTCTGCACCCTACACTTCCAACTGCTTTTATAGTAACGATAGCCAAGAGGAAAATTGGATCAAAACCAGAACTCATTTACTCTGTAGGAGAGGTACTGAGGCAGTCTAAAATTCTCTCTGCTTTCATATTGCTTACATTAGTAGTGGAAGAATATGGAGAATTGTACATGTACATGTACATAATTCCAATAATGATACCTAAATTATAGCCTAAATTTACAAATCTGTATTCTTCTACATATTGCCTAGCTCCAAACACCTGGATGTGCCATTGCTGCACATCCTCCATGGATGACCCCTGCTCTACCTCCTGTGCTACATTTGGGTGTAAAAGTAACATTGGGCTTTTAAATACTCCCTCAGTACTAGTGTGTGCTGCCAGGGGTCTCTCCTAGCAGATAGTCATTGTTAAATGTTCACAATGAGTATAGCCCCCTGTTCTATAAGGTTTCTTCCAGAAACTCCTTTCCTAGAAGGAAACGTCCACTGCCCAGCAGACTCAGAAAAGCAGTTTACACTTGTGGGACTAGAAGTTGCCATAAACACTCTCTTGCATGATGCAGATTTTTTTAGCCTTAAATAATGTGCAGTCTTTGTTGTAACAGTGTTATATGTTTTGCTGGGCCAAGAGTATTTACAACACCAGCATACTGATGCCTTCCATCTTGCCTGCTATTCCTCCATACCCAGCAACAATCATGGTTTTCAGCTCTGCAAAAAACCCACTCTTTTTTTTTGGCACCCTTGGGTTTTCAGCTGTAACTGTGGTCTCAAGACCATGTGTCTGTAGATTGCAACACTTGGTCTTGCTTATTCCACAGTAATTATGCTGTGATAATTAGTAATTATGGTCTAAGTACAGTCTCTATTTCATTCTTAGTCTTCTGGTTTTTATTTGAAACATCAAACAAAATCACAAACTTCCAGTACAACTTATTAGTCCTACAAGTTGTCATCTCCCCCACAGCTGTGTCTAAAGGGTGCTTCCCGAAAACCAACATTCTTAGCATGAAACTTGAAATTCAGTTCATAGCCCCAGCTCATGTGGTCTTCTATGAAAAGCGCTCAGACTGCTCACTCATGTCTTGTAAGCACTTCTGTAAAACATATAGCTCTCCTTCTGTGACAGTCTGGCCTTTCAGCCCCAAGATGGCCTAGACCAAAGTTGTAGCATCTACTACATGGTTAGTAGGGTTACTACCCATGGCAGCAAAACTAAAGAATTTCATAGGATTGCTAATTGAGTGCAAATGTCCATTCTCTCATTCCAGTAATAAGAGTGAGGAATTTGTCTCAGGATTCTCCTCCCTGTGTATTCAAACAATACTTCTTGTCTTTTCTGTTGCCCTGTAAATATCAGAAGTCCAGCCACAATTCTACTGCTCTGCACAACAAATAGAAAGCCATTAGGATAATCCAAAACATGAGCAATCTTTTGAATTTGCTAATTCTAGCATTGGGCTCATCTGCATTGAAAACTGCACAAGCTGTTGAGCAACCACTGTGCCTGGCCTTCGAACTTAAATCTCAATAGATTAAAATCACACGGGGTTTATCAACAGTAATCGAAATATTAAGTTACCATCTTTTGTAAGCAATGTTGTATAACCACAGGAACATATGAATGAAGATGTTTAGTGAAAGGAACAGTATCTCACAGAGCTAACAGAGGATCTGTTCTGTCATCTCTTGCTGCTCTGCAAGAATAGCATGGAATTTGTATATACAGTGAGAGGACAAGTGATAATCAACCAGAATTCACTGGTCCCCCTAATACTCACTGGTCTTAAGGATAAACAAAATTTTCCTTCTAAATGATGAAATTTTTTTCCTGTTTCTTGACAGGTTGTAACTCCATGCTATTACCTGACACACCTTCCACCTTAAAACCAGGAAGTCTTCTGGTACTTGGTACTTGACCCACAAATCACTTTGTGCTTCTCCTGGGCTAATCTGTCAGAACTCCGAGCCCACTGTGAAATCAACTTCTAAAATCCCCTAAATTGTCAGCGTATTGCATCTTCATCCATTCCTCTGTCATTTAGCTTATACTTTAAAGCAGGCCAGACTCTGGTTAAGTGTCCACATTTGGCAATGGAGGGAGGTTTCGCTAATAGTGCCTCATCAGAGTGTAACAAACATCATGCAAAGAGTCTGGAGAAATAGATCATCCCAATCTCTCCCCTCTTCCATAGTCTACCATGCAAAACTTCTTCACCTTTGGTGCAATCATGAACTTCAAGCATAACTCACCTATATTTCTCCACTGATCAAAGTCTTCAGTCATTAGCTCCTGCTTGCCTAAATCTCCTGTTCTTATTTCAAGCAATTTTGCCCCTCACTATGCCACCAGAATGCCCACACTTCCCAAATGCCTGGGTGAGCTCAATTTGTTTTTGAAATATACTCTTGGTTGCTGTCCTGGCTGCAATATGCTCAGGAATACTACTGACTATGCATCCCTTTCCTCACTTAGTCCTGCTCTTTTCTCATCACTGTGAGACTATTTCCTCCCAGAAACAGAGAAAAGTCTGATTTTCTGCCCTTTTAGCAGAAAATGTCAGAGCAACATTTTCTGCATTCCATGTCACTAACCTTCTCTGATACCTCATGAACTCCTGGGCTGCTGGAATGACAATGCCTTTATTCCTGAGAACATATGCTACCCCTCCTGATTTCTTACTCTCTTATCTCAGCCAAAACTTCTTTTTCCTGGCTGTCTTATACCTTTAGACCTATTCTGGGGAAGCCAAGCTCAACAGTACCATGCATATGACTTCCAGACCAGTTTCCAATGTCATTCATCTACAATAGTAGACAGGTATGCTGCCTTCCTTACTACCTTCTTATCTTCAAGCATAAAGAAATCAATCATCCCCATACCTGTCCAGTGTTCTCCATCTTTTTGGCAATCTGTATGATAAAAAGACTGCCAGATATAATAAAATCTTCCAGGAACTCTGGAATTAAAACCACCAGTCATGATGTAAGTTCATGTCTTTTTCTCTCTCTTGCCCAATCTGTTTTCCTAAAACTACTCCTGTCACAGATTCATACGGGGCCAATACTCTTACTCTGCACCTGCAATGGCCAAACTTCCCAACAATCAGGGAGTCTAATACCTATAAGCAGGTAAAGAACATTACTGACATTACTGGTGGACTGAATTTGAACTGAACAACCAAAGAGGAATCAGTAACTGATTAGAGCCAGTGTGCAATGGAGTAATTCCAAAATTGCAATTTTCATCTGTGACATTTGTAGAAAAGTGAGAAAGTCTTAGCTCTAAATGTGCATACTTGTAAAGTAGTTTTTTATTGATAGTAATTTCTTTCACATAATTTTATTTTCAATTTATTGGAACCTGGATAATGTTTTGAAAAATATTTTACAGGGTAGCAGTTTTTAGTTTATATTCATGTGAAGAGGAAAACATCCATCACTACACTAATTGCAAATCCGTTTGCTTCTGAAAACAAACCTTTTTATAACTTCTTGATATAGATGGTAAGATGTCCATTCCACAGAATAAACGTGGAAGACCTTGCTTCAGTAAGCTTTTGATGACAGAAACTGTCTGGCCATTAAAAGTATGTCCTTATTAAAGAATTAAATATCAGCTAACACTTAAAGAATGCTTCATTAATTTCAGAATACCAAGAGCTCTCTCTTCAAGTCAACGTGTTTCTAAATTATTTCAATTTTATACATTCTTTGATGCAAAAAAAATGTTATGAAGCACTAAAATATTTTTTTTTCATTCACTTACAATGAAAAACTGTTAAAATTTGCTGCTCTTATTGTTATCCCCAAAATTAGTATTTGAATTTAACTATAACAGTCGGAATCTGCAAACACTGTATCAACTGAAAAATTATAGTGTAGTAATGGGGCACAAAGTGACATGGACCCCCTTATGCATCTGAAGATTGCTTTCTTGCAGAAATCGCCCCTTTTTATACCTTTAATCTCCATTGGACACAGCTGAAACCAAACCGAGGCCTAACAGGCCCGAACAGAAGGGCAGCCATTGGCTGGCTCAGCAGCAGTGCTGCTGTCCACGTGTTCTACTATCCAATCACCTTTCTGCTCTTACGCTGACCATTCATCCCTCCAGCCAATCAGAGCCTCACTCCCAGCTGTCACTGCGCTGGCTCTCTCCTCACCCCGAGCTGCCTCTCCCCCCTCAGCCGGCTCCCCGCCCCCGGCCTGCAGCCGGGCCTCGCCCGCTGCGCCTCCTGATGAGCACAAGTATTAACAACTTCAGCAAATATAACCCCATATTCCACACTATAGCCTTATCATAACTGAGTTACAACATGGCATATACAGATTATATAAAGTCCTAGGAAAATATGAAAATTTGATTTCCCTTAATTCACTCCTTTCTGTTCTACAAGAAGATATTTTACCCGTAAATGTGTAAAAAGTACTAAAAGTGAACATTAGAAGAGTACAATAGCTGGATCAGAATAAACAACAAAAGATTAGGAGCTATCAAATTTGGAACAAAACGACCATCAAGGAGCATTGAACACCTCAATGTGACTGTCCAATTACCTCTTTTATCAATTAACAAATCATGATCTTTTTGAAAAAGACAAAATGTAGCACAGATATTAGCATATTAATATAACTGCTAATAATTTCTGGAAACTATATGCTGCATTCAAAAAGGTGAATAAAAATACTAAGATGATAATCAACAGCCTGTTCAAAAGGGAACTCAGGGAGATCAAGACAACCCAGAAAAGACATGGAGAGAACTTTATTAATGTGTCTCTACACACACCTTTGACAGCTAACATTGTATGTAGAAAAAGCTAAAGCTCAAGAACAAAACTGAGTTGAAAGCATAGCTTCTTTAGGTTGGCCATGAATTGTAGGATCATATTGGTTGGAAGAGACTTCTGAGAGGTGAAGTCTAATTTTCTCCTCCAACCATGTCCAGTTAAAGAAGGTTGTTCAGGATCTCATATAGCTGAGTTCCTAATGTCTTCACAGAAGACAATTTTGTAATATGTCTGAGTAAACTCATCCTGTATTTTACCACCTGCCTCAGGGAAGTGTGTATCAAGCCATAATGTCTCATGTTTCAACTTCTATTTCCTCTCATCCTTTTACACTTTGGCTCTGTTTTCTCTATACATCCCATCAGGTATTTGTGGACAGAAGCAAGATTAAAGTATTCACCTTTCTGAGGCTGAACAAATCCAGTGCCTTCAACCTCTCCATTATGTCACATCATGTACTCCTGCCTCCTGACCAACTTGGTGGTCTTCTGTTTTGAGTTGTTTCAGTCAAGGTCTTTCTTGTACTGGGGAGCATGTAGCTGGATGCAGTATTACACAAGTCATCTCAAAAGTGCTGAATAGAGTAATGACTTCCTTTGAGCTGCTGTGTTTGTGCTTACTAATCCAGGGCAGATTTGTGCTTGTGTTTGCTAATCCAGTACATGGCTGGTTTTGCCACAAGGGAAAACAAGCACTGCTAACTCATAGTTAACTTGCTGTCTACCCGAATCCCCAGTTCTTTTTACATTAAGATGCTATGAAGACAATTAGCTCCAGCCTGTACAATTGCATTAGGTTAATCCATTCTAGGTGCATGGCTTTGTAAACATTTAGGCTGAAGATTAAAATAATTTCTCATGCCAGGAGTGGAAAGACCAGGAAAACCATGGACTAAAAATTTAACTTCATATGGGGCTTTATCAATTCTTAGTAAGTATATCACTCATTTAGTAAAGAATTGGATATCAGCAGACAGCCAAGACATACACTCCTTAAATGCCTAATAAAGTTATCAAAAATACACTTTATATAAAAACTAATGATTTTTCAATCCAACACCTGTTTAATCACTGCCTACTTCAATAGAATATGATTAAAATTGCATAACACTTTATTGAAGCTGCTGAACTGTCTTTCCTAAGCAATCACACTTAACTAGAAACTTTGGCACCTAATTAGTTGATGCCAACATACTGAATTTAAACACCAACCTGAGTCAGTACTTACCACAAGTTACTGCACTGACTGAAGATTTTTATTAATACTTCCTGAACCAGCATTTCTTTATAAGAGATATCTAACTTACTGTGATAGCAGTATATTCTGAAAATTCCTTGAATTGCTTGTTAAAAAAAAGGTAAGCTATCTAGGTGCCATGAATGAACAGAATGTACTTTCTTGACTGTACTGTTTGATAGGTGACTATCCAACATCCAACAGTTTTCACCATAGTTTTTATTTCCTAGAACTTAGATTTATAAGTAATGCTCCCTAGTAAAATATTCTCATTTACCCTACATACACATTTTGAAAGACAGCCTTTTGACTAGATTATAAAAATTGTTCTATAAAGATAATTTTTTCTTTATGCTGATGTTTTTAGTTTAGTTTCTTACATCTTGCAACCCAAGCCCTCTAGTTCTCAGACTAGAACACATTTTCTACACTTCAAGGGAATAATTGTGTGTCCTGATTTGAAAGACGGGTATCTTCTAGGGAGGGGCAGGGCCTCCCTAGCAATAGAGAATTCAAATCCCCTCCCTCCAAGTTATTATAATTTAGAAAATTAAAGGGGCTTTTAGGCAGAGGTATGGGGATAGGAATAGCAGTTCTTTACTAGTATGTATAACAAGGCAAACAAACAACAACTACAGCATTAATAATAAAAAGAACCAGGAACCTCGAGGGGCATAGTCTAATTGTGGTGCAGGACTTTGAGGAGCACCAAGCTGGAACAGTAGAAAATCCCGGACTGGTGGATGGGATGTATCAGAAGCTCCGCCGGTGATAGCAGAATGGCAGGGATGTCCCAGCAGGGCAGGGGGGTGTGGGCTACAGCATAGCAAAAAGCCTCAAAGCAATGCCAGAGAAGCGGCGGTGGGACAGGGCTAGCTCAGCTACAGCATGGCAGGAGGAGGTGAGTTCAGAGTTTCAGGGCACATGAGCAGATGATGGTAGATTTCTCAGGACAGGACCCGGTGGGACAGTGAACCTGCAGCGGCCTGACTGTCCTCTCTTGGATGCCAAGAGCAAGAGAGCGAAGCTGTCTCCACTCCCGTCCTTTACCTGTCCCCAAACCTTGCAGTATCTTTTTCCCTCAGAGAGAAAAACTTTCAAGAGACCAAAAAGGGTGTAGCCTGGTGCTACACTCTCCTTTGGCTACTTCTTTGTTTTTGTCAAGCACCCCTAAGTACCCAGTAGTCTCCTAGCAACTTCATGATAAAAAATTCTATAAGGAAAAAAACCCAAATCTAACCCCCAACAATGTGAATGTAGTAAGATGGGTGCTGGAGAAAGCACACATTAGATCCATCAAAAAATGGAACTATTTACTAGGGGGCAGTTCCTGAATATTTCACAAGAAGTAGAGAAGGGAAAGCATAGCAGAGCTCAAGTGTATTTTGCGCCTACTCCTTTCACTGAAGAGAGCTCCAAAGAAGGCAACAGTAGCTCATAATGGCACCTGAACTGGTAAAATGATTGCCTAAAATAGCAGAAGGATGATAAGCCTTGATCTGTGCTCTTAAAAAGGTTTTTTCAGTGGTAAAAATAACTTTGTTTTGAAAGAGATGTGTATTCCTATAGACACTTTACATCAGACATCCTGACTTAAAAACATCATAAAAATACAGTGCTTGAAACAGCAGCTCAGTGGATAATACCAAAAGATTCCTAGGATCCTTCTGGGACCTTGCTTCTCACAGGACAGTATCAACATGGTCTCTCCATCCGCTCAAGACACTGCACTACTTCTTTCAAAAATCTTGAAATGACAAAGGCTAAGAAACCTGGTCTAAAGCTCAGAAATGCCCAAAATACAGCCTCTTTACATAAACCTTTTCCAATGGCTCCAATATTCTGGTTTATGGTTAAGTATTAAGTATATAGACATAAAAATTTGCACATCAACCACCTTAGAAATTCAGCATTTTAGTGAAGGATGAGAACAGCATTTGTTAAATATGAAGGCTTCTGTTGGGACTTCAGTATATACAAAGGCTAAAATACTTGAAAGCTAACATTTGAGCAATAGTATCTATCTAAGCCTATTTCCAAACATGGAAAAGTGAACAGAAAGCAAAACTGATTGTCTCTTCTGCTGCCATTTGCACACACTGACAAGGAAGACATATTTGGTCTCCCTCTAGCCCATGACAGACCTAACCGAAGTTCAAGTGTTTTTTTCAGGCAAAGATAATGCTTGTGTACCTGCAACATGCCATCCTCATCCTCCAAAAATATCCTGAAAGTCCAAACTTATAGGCAGTTGAAGCAGCAAGATAAAAGGTTTTAATCTGTCTTTCAAGACTCTTCAATTGCAGATCACTTCCTGAATTTCTATGAGCCATCTTGCACTTCATCTGAAGTATCAGCCCAGGCTTTTGCTGAAAATGCCTGACGTGATATTTTGCTGAAAGAAAGTTTTGGGAGGAGCCAGTTCAAATTATTTCAAACTTCTGATCTTCAGACTGTTTGCTTTTTGAGTCTTCCCATCACTTACTGAACTGTGATAGCAAAGTTTTTACATCATCTCTCCATCCCCTATATATCACCCTGAATTTGTTGTATCTAATACCTACAGGACTTTAAAGTTATATTAGTCCTCACCTCCCCCCCCCCACCTGCCTTACAGTCACCATCAAAACTTAATGGTGAACAAACAACAATGAAGGGACCATAAGTTAAAATAATGTATTTTATTGCCAGGTAGCATTTAGGCAGACATAATAAAGGGTTTTTCATATAACCAAAATGTACATTTCTATTCAGAATCATCTCTCCTGTAGTTCTGAATTCCAAGGCAGCAGCATACTCTCCATTTTCCGGGGAACCCTCTTTATTTGCTTCATTCTCCACACAGCATTCAATTAAAAATCACTTCAAATCCAGGAAATCACATACTTTATTTTAAAACTGAGGAAAAGACACTTCCAAATGTCCATTTAAATCTTTACTCTTGTTTCTCTGTAATGTCTCAGTCTTCCAGCTCTTGAATACCAAGATGAAGTTTGCAAACAATTCCAAAGCACTGAACTTTAACTTCGATTTATTTTGGGTTTATAAAGAAAGCAATTTTACATCAGTAACTTGACAAAATCAAGTTAAATATAAATCTTTCAACAAATAAGTGTTGTAGAAAAACTTTACTTTGCTCATTTTGAGGCAGATGCTGTAGAAACTGCCACAGAAACAATGATCTTGGTAAGGTCTACTTACGTATCTTACACTATTTTAGGTTAAACCCAAATACTGAATATTCAGAGTACTTTAAATATGTTAAACTATACAGACAGGCAACAGCACAGCCCAAATACCAAACTATCTGCCTATTTTAAACACAATTTGAAAAGCACTTCATAAAGTTGCATGAATTCCAACTGGTATCACATAACTTATTTCAAAAGATGCTTACTGAAAAGTACTTTCTTCAAATACACTTACAGGAAACAATATTATTCTTAGGGCTGTGAATAATTTTTAGCATACCGAAGCTGAAGTAATAAGTTACGTGATGTCACCATGATTTTTGCCACTGAGTTCACTGATGCAAAGATTTCTTTTATCTACTTATTTTTCTATTAGATAAAAGCTGTAAATGCCAGCTCAGATTTAAAAAATAGCTATTTGAAAAGTATTTCCACAAGGCACATGTGCAATATGAAGCTAAGTTATCACATACGTTGCAGCAAAAGCAAAACAAAACAGAGGGAACAGCACCAGTGTTAGCCTTTGCTGAATTCCTTCTCAAGGTATGTAGCTGCGCTCCAGAGGAAAATCACTTTCATGGGTAAACATATGGTATCATATTTCTAACCAAATTACTAAAATGCATTTTTAAAAAAAGATTTGGTACTTGTGAATTGCTTCATAACTACAGGTATGGCTCCAATAGTCATGATCTAGAGATGTGTAACATACAGATCTATAAAAATGTTTTAACATTCACATAGTTAAGAGGCAAGTGATAAGAAGCATGACTTCTCAGTATGAACCAATTTGGTAATAATTATTGACCTTAGCTTGAGAAACTGAGATTACCTCCTTTTTCTTATAACAAGCAGCGGCAACTTGACTGCTGAAGTGTGTCTCACCAAAGGTCTCATTTTTATGCTAATGCCACAATATAATAAAAATTCCACTAAACAGAGCTGAAAATAATGCTAGGAAAACCTTTCAGGTTTTAAATTTCAAATCAGAGGCACAATTGTGATGGTTTTGGCTATACTCATGTGAAACTGTGAAAAGTTAGTAGACTTCAGTTTTATTCTGTTTCTTATCAACTAAACCACTTTGGTTTTCTGTAATGTTAGTTCTACCAATAGTGTCTGCTCCAGTATACATATCTGACTCAGTTAACTGGACATGTGAGCCACCTCCTATCTAGAACCTACCTTTGCAGCACAACTATATACATTCTTCCTAGAGGTCTTACTAGCTTTGAGTCAGTGCTATACTAACATAGCTCTGAGTTTCAAAACCAGGAATAGCCTTTGTTTGGCCACATTGAGTCAGAATTTGTCTGCAAGCACTGGTACAGAGACAGTCCTCACAAGGAAGAGATTGAAGAAATACATTCCTGGAAGTAACTTATTTCTTAAGCTGAATTTAGCAGTACACCTTGTAGAATTCAAACCATAATTTGCTTAAGAAATTAAGGGCAATGTAAGACACATTGATTTATTTTTTAATTTCTGTTCACAAAGTATTAGACAAAAAAAGTAAAACAAATTTAAATCACTACATACAAATTAAAAGCCTGAACACTCTTGAAGGGACCTGTTTTACCCAAAACACTTCAAATGTTTAGTAACACTAAACACTGCATTTTTGAAAATATGAAATAATAAACTCCTACAAAAATATACAATAATCATATGTACTTTAGTTTCCAAAATATTTCGGGGGCCAGATATGGTTTGTGAGTTTTCTACTTGTTCTTCCATGTTTCATGAGTTGTTCAATTGAAATGTAGCCATGGAATGCTTCATAGTTAAGGCTCAAGGTCACACAAAAATTCTAAGTGAATCTAAGCATGCGTAAATGCCTTCTGTTTTTTGGCAACAAACCTCACACTACAACATAGTGAGCCCCTTTTTAGCATCAGCCTCTGATGCTGTACAGGGGACTCGTTTCTAGTACTACACGTGGCAGCCAAAAGGAACAAGAAACAGAGTGCATCGGAGTCAGTATTCCTAAAGCTATTAATACAAAAAACTTTCTCCTCAGGAGAACTGATATTACTCAAATTCAGAGCTGTACCATCTCTTCTGATCAGACCTACAATCTCCTCTCCCAGAGAGCTACTCACCTATCTTAAATCAAGATCTGGAAACAATTCAGCATCATGAGACCACTCCAGTGTCTTTCAGTGTTTAAACTGTCATCCCATTTTGTTAATGGCATTTCCCATAAAACAAAGATCTTCCATTGATTGCCAAATAGTTTAGGCAGATAGTCTTATAAATTTTACAAGTATTACTCCAAATCCATAGCATACTTAAACCAAACTTCACACATTCATCTTAAACTTGCAGAGTACAGAAAAAAATACAAGCCGCAATAATACCATGCACACAACACCAAAATAATACATGAAGTCTGACTTTGTTCAAGGTCTTCAATAAAAAAGTAGTAGTAGTATTAGTAATCTCATGTTGTGGGGTTGGTTTTGTTGTTGTTTGGTTTGGGTTTTTTCCTTTGTTTTTGCTTGTTTTTCTTGTTAAACACATCACACTTGAGGTAAATTAGAGTAAGTCTTAATTCCCCACCTTCCCCAAATACTGGTTCTTCAGATTGCAAAGCAAGTCTGTGCTCTTAATAGGCATTTATGTCTATATTTATACTTAAATTTTGTATTTCTTTCCATGTAGAAGAATAACTCAGATTCTCAAATTTACCACAATAACACAGAAGTGAATTAATAAAACATGAAAATACTTTAAGAATTTCCCAACCAGTGTTTTTATCACAGATTATTTCTAGTCATTTTGTGTGAGATATGTCAAAATAAATATTTGAGATTTACTGTTGTTCTTAACATTCCAAAAATATATTTGCTTACCACCAGTTCTCTTGCTTCAAAGTCATGAATGAAATCTACATTATTCTGACAGCACATTAGATACAAAATTGCACCAAATCCAGATTTAAAAAGCCATACTACTATTAGGTATTATGCAGTTACATAAACTGTCAAAATGCTTAACTTTTTAAACTAGCATATCAATCAAACTTTAGATGTTAAATTATGAATATGTGGAACAACTGATCATTTGACAGATAATCAAAAAGCACCTCACACAATAACTTAGTATTTTCACCTCCAAGCTTTTGTATCATAATCTATGTGATTCTGATTCATCTGAATAATTCTACATCCATCACTTCAGTCCTGGACATCAAAGTAGTCAATTACTGGCTCTTCCTTTAATGGTTTGGATAAACCACTGTTTCCACTATTCCTGAAATTATAAGAATATATGATATTACATGCATGAAAAACAAGATACAAAGTAAACTGAATCACAAACTCCTGTAATGTCTCAGTGTGCACATACACACTGAATCAGTTAATAGCATGCACTTCTAAATTAAGTTTTCTTCAAAGTACCTTCAAGTTTCAGAAAGCCTTTGTTAAGTTTGAAAACCATATGCTTGATTACATTAATGTACATCAACATACACCTGAATTGATAAAATTCCTTTTGGGGTTTTACCAGAAAATGTAATTTACCGGTATTATTTATTACAAAAAATGATACTGTACTGAAGATTAAATCTTCAAAATGCCTTTTTAAAAGTAACAGCAAAAGAAATACTGTTAAAGTGAGCTGATGATCAAATCTGCTTGCTTTCAAAAGCAAGAGTAATAAAAAAATATGGTCATAGCAAATCCAAACACTGTAAAGACCTTTTTCAGTAAGACAGCATGAGATCTTTCAAAAGATTTTGTAGAATTAAGAACTTCTAAAGAAAATTTACTTCTAATAATGAAATATAATTGTCTAAAGCCCTTTATTTAATTTTGCTACATAACTCTTTGGCATTAATTACGGTCAAGGAAGACAGCAATCCCACAGAAGTGGAAATGAAGAGTAACAACCTATTAAAAACTGACACTGAGTTACACCTTAAGCAATGCTTTTGGAAATGCATTTTGCTCTAGATGTTTATCTCTGAAACAATTTAAGTTTTCGCAGAACAGCCTAATTTGTATTCCAACAGCACCTCCCAACAGTAGTTACTGCAACATTAAGCAGTCCCTTTCTGCAAAAGGTATTTGAACATGATTTCAGATGCTCAAATGGGAAAAATTTGGGAGGAAAACACTCCTGAAAGGTAAACCCGAACAAATAATAAGACAACCATTAAAAAAAAAAAGTCATAACTATGAGATAACTACAAGTTATCTGAAGTTGGCAGGTCATAAAACGTAAAGACTGTTTAAGACCATTCACCAAGATGCCTTACATATCTCATCAGCAGTAATTCTCACTATCTGACAAAACTGTAGTTCAGCTTTAATCAACTGTGCAGTCATACCTACACAAGAAAAATACATTTAGTACCTTTCCAAATAAATCATTTTATGCCAGTAAAATATTACTCTTGGTTAAAGGTAAAAAAACCACCCCAAACCTCCAAAACAGCACTCTCTTCCCAACTATCTAATATTTATTAAAAATAATTTTAAAACCCCATGATATTTGTTATACTACTACCCCTATACCACACAGCCAACCCTGTTTTCTTATCACTTCATTTCAGGCTTATTTCTGTGGAAAGAACATCCTAGTGCATGCTGCAAGCTCCAAAGCTGTGTGTGGGTTGGGACAAAAAGAAGAAACAGGGCATATGAAGTTGAAGCTCAGGAATATGTTCCTTGGGGAACTCAGCACAAAATTGAAGAATACAGTTTTAAATCCAAATTCCTTACTTATCTGTTTGTTTGTAATGAAGAAGAGGAGGTGCAGGCCTGGTCTGCATTTCTTTATCTAGCACAGAAGTTAAGGTATTGCTTGGACAAACAGATTTCCCCCTGAAGAAATAAAAGAAAGATTATTTAGTTCAATAGGAAATCATACTCACTAAGAAGTTGGGAACGAGTAATATTTGTAAGTAGCAGTTTTAGTGTCGGAGTTCACACTTGTACTCTTAAATCATCTATTCAAATACTTATTTTCCGTCTATGGAGACCAACACTGCAAAAAGTACATTTTCATTACCAAGAATCTATCCCGTATTGTAAATGTCTCTTCACTGCTGTCTGTAAGATGCAGAAGCAGCTTACTAGATTTGAGCATTGGTACTCACACTCCTTTTCTGCATGTGAGGTCCGCAACTCCTTTCTACTGTGAAGTGCACTAAATGATCAACTGTTAAAATAGCAAAACTGGAATATTAATACTCTAGGGCAACATATCTGTTCTTTCAAAGAAAAAAACATAAATTAAAAGGAACAACTTAATAGCTTAACTCAGCGCCACAAGAACACAGTTCACTGAATCTTTACAACATATCTAAAATTTTGGAAGCACCTTCTAAAATGCTGGCAGTAAATCATGTAAAAATTGTTGGTCACAGAACTCTGCTAAGAGGCACTTTCTCAAACAAAACTGCCTCTTCCTTGTAAGCAGTTCCAGTTGAATCAGATCAGAAAAAACCCAATATGCATTAGAGTGGGGAAATTAAAAAATCAGCTTCTTCTGTCCTCCATACTAATTACAATCTATTATGTGATTGCCACTGCACAATGAATCATCACACTTGTGCCTGTCTCATCTGCAATGTAAAGGTCACCTCATGGCAATGGTTACAGGGCAGTATGTTCTCCTGTACAGGAGAACAATGTACTTTAGTATGTATACTTATATATTTTAGGCTGTGAATAACACTCAGCTTCAGTTGTCAGTTTGTCCCCAAAGGCTGCAATAGCTGGAGAAAGAGGAAGGAGATAGATAGATAGATGATAGATAGATAGATAGATAGATAGATATAAAAATCTGGAAACAACCCCCAACATCCAGGAA
>WBMY01018702.1:78265-99283 GCA_013397315.1 Donacobius atricapilla
AAAGGTGCCTAACAAAAAAAAAAAAAAAAAAAAAAAAATTCCAAATAATTACCAAGCACACTGTATCTCTAATAGGTTGTGGAGATGTCTTAGAATTTCCTCTAAATTCATGAGGCACTTTCAAGAGTGAATTTGTCTTATTTCACTTGGATGATTTAACTGCAAGACTGAAAGAACTTCCACTGTTAGCATCTTTCCCATTCACAGTTTTCTTCTTCATCTTATCTGGGGGCAGATAAGCTAAATAAATTAAAATTCTTAAACCTCATCAAGGTAAATTTTTTACCCTTCCTGCACTTTCTTCTAAACCCATGCTACTGACGTTTTCAGACCAAACTACTTCTTGTACACTAAATTAAACTGCATTCCTGGATGTTTTTTATTGGGTATTGGCAAAAGGTTCTTCACTCGGAGAGGTACCAAGCATTGGAACAGGCTGCCCAGGGAAGTGGTTGAGTCACCATCCCTGGAAGTATTTAAAAGATGCGTGGATATGGTACTTAGGGACTTGGTAGACTTGATAGTACTGCTGGACTCAGTGATCTTAAGGGTCTCTTTCCAACCTACATGATTCTATGTCAAGCACTAAATAAGCATGTTTCCTCTTTATTTACGCATTTTTAAATATTCTCCTCCAGATCATGAGATTCTCTTTGTTTGCTAATTACATTGAATTCCTATTCAATTAATACCAACACATACATCTTGTTTCTTTCAAAATTACATACTGAATAGCAACAATGCTGCAAAGCAATGGGCTGCATATTGTTATAATTCCAGAAATACGCACATGTTGAGTTCCATGCTTTGTCACGTACTTGGTAATTCATACTTTTTCCCCATTTCCCCAAGAGCTCCAAGCAGTTGGAATCTCATGTCAGTACACAGATGAATACCAGTTCTATTTCAGAGCTTACAAATATTGTGTATTATTTCCATTATCTTTATCTTTTTTATTTCATAATGTCTTGTTTCTATCAGTCTGTATTTAAGGGCAAATTTTTGTGATATTGTGGCAACACAGATGAAAAACTCCACATTTTCAGGGCAAGTCAAAAGTCCACTAAAATATTAAGTGGTGATTCCTAAGCCCCTTTCAGGATTGCTTTAAACTGAATACTGACAGTTTAATCCAATGAACTACAAAATCTTACAAACATAGGTCACAATTAAAAAAGCATTCTCATCTTCGCAAGAGTGGAACCTTTCATTATTTTGAAAAAAAGTTACTTGTCACTGGCCATAATTTTTTCAAGGTTATATTACATTTACATGTATACTTTAACAACAAGTATATTACAGTCTTACCAGTTGAGTACAGCTAATTTCCCTCTCCTGTCTAAAAAGGTTAAAAACTCCCTCTCTCCTTTAACTCTAAGCCTGCCATATAAAGCCAAATGCTCACATCATGATTTCAGTTACGACTCATCTGTAGAGTTCTAACTGGAAAAAGACAATAGTGGTAGATGGGAGGGTATTCTGTTGTCTTCTTTCATTTTTATCAACTGTGAAAGGCAAAAACATGGAAAGTAAATTGCCTGGAGGTAATTAAGAAAAAAAAAAAAAAAAGAAAGGCTAGAAAGGCCTTCAATAACTAAAGTTAAGGTGTTTGTCCGTACTCTAGAATATCAGACTAAATCTCGCTTGTATAGTAAAAAAGAAAATAAATGAGAGCTCTGAAATGCCAGAAACAGAACACTTGGAAGAATACATGTACAGTAGTTTCTATGAATTAGCTGACAAAAAATCTTACTGAAAAAAGAGCATGTTCCAGCATTTCAAGAAAATAAATCAGCAGTTCTGCTCTAAAGTTAAATGTTCCTGGGACGTAGAGGGTTAATATAGCAAACCTTTAAAAATCAGGAGGGATCAAAGCCTTGTGAACAATTACAGATGACTCTGGAACCAAATTTGCTATGGTCACATCAAGCCCTAGACCCATTTGGGCTTTGACAAAATTTAATATCCAAAAAAAAACAAAACCAAAAACAAACCAAACAAAAAAAACCAGAAGAGATGGTAAGCTGGTATGCCATGAAACCACAAGGGATTTAGAGACAAAAATTTATACTCCAGCAGAATTAACACCACTTTCTGTATACACTGGTGGCACACTGACATTGATTGGTTAAAGAAAAAAAAAAAAGGAAGAGATAAAACAGTCACTCACATTTAGCCCATGTGGAAAAACCCCTAACAACTGAATTCAACTAAACAGATGTACAATAGGAAAAAAACTTTGATTAATTAATTACCAGAAATAAGAAAGAAAGTGGACCCTACCTAACCAACCATGGTTATCTATCATCACTTGTAAAAGAGTTGTTACAGATATGAAAACAAAAGGCTCTGCAAATTTTTTGGACATTCTGATATGAAAGTTGCCATTCTTAATTTCATTAACTTATTGTCAAAGTAAGGAAAAGAAAAGCCAAGTGTCTACCTCAATCATCAAAGTTGAGATGACACACTTTCAACAGCAGTATAGGGAAAAGCATGAACATAAACTATCTGCTGATTTTAAGGCAGCGCTAGTGCTGACAGGATGACCTGTTGTATAAAACTGAAATGTGGAAATCATGACTCATTTATCTTCTTCAAGACTTCAAGCTCAATTTTTGTAACTACAGGATGGATCAGCATTGAACTGTTTTGGTACTAACTACTACAAAATTCTTTGCCCACCAATCTATCCAGACTTATTCCATGTAGTCTTGCAATAATATGCCACCATCTTTCAGACAGAGCAGATTTTTGTGAAAAATGTCTCCAAAAATTGATAACAGCTGAGGCAGAATAATGAAGCAAATGATTGTTTAAACTTTCTACTAAACTTCTATATTCTATGTCATAAGCTTTCCAGAAGCAAACACATACTATTCTCAGGGCAAACAATGGCATCATATCAGGCACAACAGTAAGAAAAAATTGCAGCTTTCTTCTGAAGCAAGACTGCTGTTAAAAACACCTTGTCTGGTGACCTTATAGCAGTATTTGTACATAAATTTTTTTAAAATTCTTAGAAGTTGCAGATGTTGAGAGGCATTGCCTTACAATAGGCTTTTGTGATTGCAAAAGGAGGTGGGGAGAAAGTTAGCTTTTGCCTCTTGGCAGAAGATGAAATTCTTAGACAGTGAAGGGTGGAATAAAAGCTCTTAAAGAAACAAGAGTATTTTCAGGTAGTCAGAATTTCCGTCAAATTGAATGTTAATTTATTTTAGATACCAGAAAAGCTGCAGAGACAGTTAAGTAAAATGAATTTGTACCCACAGTTCAAGTACTGAAATATGCCCAGAAGAACTTAAAGAAGTCAAAGGATAATTTTATTTCCTCCGAACATATACTTTCCTTGCAACCGTTCCACTGGGATGTGCAGTGTTTTCTTTCTGTGATGCATTGTCATGATCTAATAAGGATGTTCCATGTGGTTATGGGGGTTTAATTTCTTTAAGTCTTTGATCCTGCTGATCTTGTATAGCCTACATCTAGGTAACTATTTCCAAATCATTTTCAGACTGACCTCACTGAAAGGAAATAAAATCCTGGGTGAAAAAAAATATCACAACATATCAATTAAACTATGGCAGCAAGTGGCGTTCTCAGTGAGAACCATGTGGAACCTTGTAACCCTCTTGAGAAGTCCCCTTGCTCATGAGGAAAAACTGTACTTGATGTTCTTTCTGGAAATATTAGGAAAAGGATGGATCTTAGAGGGATGATTGCCCTCAAAACCACTTCTAGGATGTCTCAAGTCCATACAAGCTGCATAAGCATTGGCCACTACATTAAACCAACATTTAACAGGCTCTGGAATCCAGAGTCAGAGAAGGAGGAAATTTTTTCTCATCTCAGTAAAAACCTTCAAAAAACCACTGACAGGTACAGTGAAACACAAGTGTGTACTTCCAAAGGAAATCTTTACCCTTCTCATCATAAGAGTCTGGATATTACCTCTGAACCTAGTTCAGAAAGAATGGTAACTGCAGAGATGACCAACAGGTAAGCACAGAGAAAGGCACTTGCAAGGATTCACTGCGGGTCTTACACTCCAAATGACACCAGAACTGTAATTCAGACCAAGCTTAACAGCCAATACTGGGAATTACCTTCTATGCGGTTATATATGGGCAATGCTGTTGTACGTGGGTAATGCAGCTAATATGACCAACTTTTACTGACTGTGACGGAGGCAGAGGCTGAGGGCAAAGTTTGCCCCTAGATCTCTGAGACAGGAAGAAGCCTGGTTGAAGGGAGTTTTCTTAGCACCAAGGAGACTTTCTCACCCTTCTAACAGACCTGTATAGGGATGTTACCATTTGAATGACACAATGGTGGAGTGTGAAGAGAAGGAATGGTCTTTTTGCCTGAATGATTTTCATTAATTTATAGATGAAAGAGCCCATGATAGAAATCCAAAGGCATTGCTGAGACAGAATGAAACAAAAACATTTTGACTTTCAGGTGATTAGTAGCTCTTGGAGTTGAAGAAGCCATTGTGACATACTCAAAAATATCCTAGAACTTTAGCTATGTGAGGCTACAATGTTTTTTATATCTTAAACAAATGGTAAATAAAATTAAAAAAAGTTTTGGAAGAAATAATTAAGAAATACTGTTACGCAGCTGAAGAACAGTCTTAGTAGACAACTCATGTGTCTTTTAAGAGTGGCAGTAATGAAATAGAAGCATGTGCATTCTGCACAGTATGCTATTTATTCCCTCTATTGCCTGAAAAACACAAGAGAAAGAGCAAGTGTGCACTTAGTCCTAAAACCATATAGAGGAAGGCCTCCCATTCTCAAGTTGCAGAATATCCCTTTGCTTTTAAAGCATAATCATCTGCCCTGCTCCTTTTATCATCTTCACTAATTTCTCATCTGCCCCCCTATTTCCTTATCTTTTTAAAATAAGCTTTTTCAACTATTAAATCTTTGCTCATCTTCCTTTACTTGAAACAAAAACGATCTTACATTGTAATATCAAAGTAATGTTCCATCTGTCTAAAAAGAAATCAAGATGGTAGCTAACTGATGAACTGCGGAAGTTCAGGAATCGTTCATGGCACTCTAATAGCATGGAATATGAGAGATTTCTTATGACTGCAGTCCATACTTACAGTTAAAAACTGGTTATCAAATAATCACAATTTGATGGTGCTAAACTAAATACGCTGCTGAGAGAGGAGCACAATCAATGAAACTCTGATACCAGAAACGTTCCCCTACTATGTCTCTAGTGCAATCAGCCTCATTTTTCCCTAGCTATAGTCCCTTCATTTTCTTCTCTACTATGAACATACTCAAAAACATTTCATTTTTGCTACAAAATCTCTTCCATTTGCAGTAATTCCAGCTCCCTCTTTGTCCATTAACTAAAAAGGGATACCTTGTGATAGATTACTCTGTGATATACTCTGTGATAGGTTCATATAGATGGACAAACATGTTACAATAACCAGATTTTTTCAAGGGTTGTGTAAATTTAAGTATGATTTCTCAACCTAGTAATTGGTTTTCACAAAATTTTGTTACATACATTATTTTTGATACTTCTACCAATTCTAGCTGATGACAAAAAGTTACTGCTAAGATGAATGGAAAATAATCTTGCAAAATATTTTCTTAGCTTTTTTATTTCTAATGGTGTTCTCTTCTCTGAAGATTTACTTGAGTAAATGAGCCCATGAAACTATAAATTCAAAAGCTGCTTTAAAAAATTTTCTACTGGAAATTAGTGCATTTTAAAAATTGCATTATAAATAGGCATCTTCTGGTAAGTGATTAAAACTCATCCAATTATTTAAACTATACTGTAAAGATTTGAAAACAACAACGAATTACATACTTCACTGCAGTGATAACAACGTTGCGCTTTGGTTCGTTGTCATAGCTCACACTTTCAATGCCATAAACCTGAGCCAATTCATGGATGATTCTGCGGTGATCTCTGTTCATTGGTGGGTAACAATGACTCTTCTTTGTATGTTTGCCCTGAATTCAACAGAAGAGGTTTAAAAAAAAAAAAAAAAGTGAAGTTTTCCTTCAGGAGAGGCAGGGGAAAGATAACAATGAAAAAAAGTATTTCTACCTCAGTATTAACAGAAAGTTCACCTAAAAATATTAATTTAATTCTGCAAAATTAAATTGCGTGATCTCTGTTGTTTCCATCACCTCAAACTATACACATACCCACACAGGATATGTTTTAAGTTCGAAATACAAATCCCGATTACAGACATTCTACAAAAAACAATACAAAATAATTTTTATCATAATTTCTATTTTTCAAAATTATCTGCCAAGTTCACAACAAATCCAATTTTATTTTGCAGATTGGGTTCACAATGCTACATTGCAGATAGATAAAAAGATATCAAATTTATCAATCACTTCCCCCTACCCAAGAAGCTATTCATCTGCGAGTTCCTCATGTAATGGCATCAGTAGATTCTTTATTAAATAATACCCCAAAGTTCTAGTTTTAATCAGTTAACAAAGACTGATAATGTTTGATTCAACACTAATTATTATATCAACAGTAAAAGAACAAACAAAAAAGCAGGGCACTATGAGCCCATGTCCATAACAGGTTGGATCAGTTTTTAACAACAAATGCATATAAGGATGAGTCACTCAGTGCTTCAGTCTGTTTTCACAGATTCAGGACACTGCTTCAGCTTTTGCCTTCATTATCACCAATGAAGTCTTCTAGATCTCTGGGTCAACAGAAAGGATGCAAGGGGAACACAAACTACCTGTAGTAGAATAAGTTTGAGTCAAGGGACTTCTAGAGAAATCCCAACCTATATAAGTTCCTAGGACTGCAGGCAGTGCATTTAAAGTCACTGAGAGACCAGGATGACATCCCACTTCTCCATCACCTCTGAAAGATTGCAAGAATGAGCTAGGAATCCCATGACTAGAGAATGGTAATGGTTGCAACTATATACAAGCAAACAAACAGAAAGAACCAAAGAACTATTGGCTGATTAGCTAAAATTCAAATCTGTTTTTAGCTACATGGAGGAGAAAAATCCCTGGAAATAATCAGTGTGGATTTACAAAAGGTCTGCCACCAAAATTAATGTAAAAACCACCACATGTAATAGAACAAGTCACCAGGGGTACAGTGTAGCTATCCTGAAAAAAGAGGGTTAATATATTAGATTATGAAATTGCTAAATTACAAATAGTAACTGGAACAGAAACTGTGGTCAGCCATTTCCACAAATCTTCAGGGTAATCACATGCTGACAGAATATTATCTTTACTTTGCAATTAACAGTAGTGAACTTCCCAGCTATTACAACACTTCCAGCATAGATACAAGAGTTTGAAGAACTATATAGATTCTGTACCTATTTATGATGACTAGTATGCTTGCTTTAAAAAAGCGGTGGTGGTTCCATGCTCTGAAAAACATTACAATTCTTGTCCCTATAAAGACAGAGCTGGATATACGTCTTTTCTGCTTACCATATCAACAATGAAAACTCTGCTATGCTAGATAAGAGTACATACTGGTGAGTCTAGCGCAAGAAATGTTTATGAGGCAAGCAAAGTCATAGATGATAGATAAAGCTGAATCATATTAGTGCTAAAACTTCTCAGTATCAAAATCCTTTTTATTACTCATTTATCCAGTTAAGCTGACGTAGGTATCGCCAAAGGTAACATGCAAAAAAAAAAAAAAAAAGCAGAAGCAAAATGTGTAAGCCTAAGTAACAGTAATCAGTATGAAAGACGTAGTACTGTGGCAGAGCCACATGAACACTTGATAGATTAGCATGCAAAATACTTCTAATACAAGTCAAGTTATATACCTAGAAACAAAGAAAACAAGCCACATATTTAGTCAGAGAAATTTAGGAATCATAATAAACAAACAACCAAACACAGACTCAAGCATAAAGAGGGCTTGAGGATCATAGCAGAAGAAAAACTAAAAGAAGCCTCTCTACATTAATACCATGTCACACATTAATTCATTCTTTAGCTACATAAACCTGTGGGTTGCAAGGTGAAATATGACTCTCAGAAGACAGAAAAGAAAGCCTCTGAGTCTTTCACAGAAATGAAAAGCTATGCAAGAAGAACTGAGTACAAGGCCAACTTTACAGTGCATGGGAAATATTCCCTTTTACACCCTATATGCCACAGTTTTGAAGGAAAAGAGACTTGGAGCATGGCCTCCACACATGCAGTCACTTCAGCTTCAAGACAGGCTAGGAGGACACATGGAGCTACAGGCTGGTCAACCTCACCTCAATCCCTGGGAAATCTCCTCTCTTTTGAAATATAACTTGATTCCTGGGAGCTTTCTGGGAGCTTCTCATACCTTTATGGAACCGCAATTCCCTACAGCCTGATGGGTAGGATGGTACAGAACTGATCCTTGAGACACTCAACTGTTATGTGGCCCTATACGGTTCATCCTGATCATGATAAAAACACAAAAGCTGGGTGCATTGGGTCATTCTCCACACAGGGAAAAGACTAAGATGTGGTTTGTTTTCATATTTTCCTTCTCTTCTGCAATGTAGATGCTCCTTAAGAGACACTATTTTTCTGCTTTGTAGGATTGTTATTTAACAAATAGCTGGTTTGCACTGAAAACTTAAATAGCTGGTTTGCCTTGGAGATGCTCTTGAGCTCTCTAGTACTCTTGTTCTGGCATATTTGATGTCACTAATTGCAAATTCAAGACCTCTGGTTGCCCCTTTTTTAATATAATTACATATCTTGGTTTGCTCTTAGTACAAGTATATATTTGATATATGCAATTATATCTAGAAAGATACATGTGTACACACTTGTGTACATATGTGTGTATGATAAAGGTAATGTATAAAGGAATATGTAAAACAGGATAATCACAGACTACAACACTAGGCAAATTATTCTTACGTAAAACAATATAGGTAACAAACAACTACTCTATGCATCTACTTCCAAGTGTCTAAGGTTGGAGGGACCTGAATATAATTAGCATATCTGCACCCCAATGAACAAGAAATTGAGCACGGGAGGCAAGAGACAAATGAACTAGGAACTCCTGTTAATACTCAAGCAGTAAATACACAGGAGACTCAAGCAGTGTCAGGCCACTTGGAATGAATACAAATAAGTTTTAAGAGTAAGTAGGAATGAGACAACGAAGGCCAAGGCCCATCTGGAATTACATCTGGCAAATTATGACAAGGACAGAAAGAAGGGCTCCAAATACATAAACAGTAACAAAATACATAAACAGTAACAAAAAGGAAAACTAAGGAAAATGTGGACCTATTACTAAACAGAGGGGGGACCCTAGTAAGAGGATACAGAGAAGATAAGAGTATGTTAACACCTTCTTTGCATCAGTCTTCATTGACAAGCCCTCAAGTATCTCTGGCTCAGGAGACCGGGGTAAAGGAATGCTGGAAGGAAGAGTTTCTGTTGGTTAAGGACAGGGGTTAGAGAACACCGAAGCAAATTTGATATCCACAAGTCCATGGGCCTGACGGAATGCATCCATGAGTGCTGAGAGAGGTGGTGGACATCACAGTGAGGCTGCTTACGATCATTGAAAGGCCATGGTGGTCAGGAGAGGTGTATGAAAACTGAAAGAAAGCCAACATCACCCCAGCCCTTCTTAAAGGGTAAGAAGGACTCTGATGAACTACAGGCCAGCCAGTTTGTGATGGCTTGACACTGGCCAAATGCCAGGCACCCATGAAAAGCCACTCACTCACCCTCCCCTGCTACAGCTGGGCAGAGGAGAGAAAATTTAATGAAGGGTTCATGAGTTAAGGACCAGAAGAAAACACTCCAAGGGCAAAACAGGCTCAGCTTAAGAAACAGAAAGTGAATTTATTACTAACAAAATCAGAGCAGGATAATAAGAAGTAAAATAGGTGTTTTTAAGGCCTTTTCCCCAACCACTCCCTCCTTTCCACTGACAGCCCAGAGAGACATGGGTGAGGCTTTTGGTCAATTCATCACCCAAGCTTTTCTTCCACTTGGCTCAGGGAGAAAAGTCATTCCCCTGTGAGACCATGGAGTCCCTTTCTATAGGAGACAGTTCCCCATGAACTTCTCCAGCATGATTCTAATCTCACGAGCCGGAGTCCTCACAGAACTGCTGCAATGTAAATTCCTCCCATGGGCAAACAGTCCTTCCAAAACTGAGGTCACTCTTCCACGGGGTGCAGTCCTCCAAGGACAAACTGCTCTAGCTGGGAAGCAGTGGCCCCTTCTCTCTACCAGGTCTCACTGGATCACAGCCTGCTCCAGCATCCACCAGCTCTGGCATGGGCACATCCCACACAGGTTGCAGATGGATCTGCATCCCCCATGGAGCTCCATGGGCTGCAGGGCTGCCTGTTTCATAATGGTCATCACCATGGCACGCAGAGGAATCTCAGCTCTGGCACCTGGAGCACCTCCTGTCCCTCCTCTTCCACTAACCTTGGTGTCTCTACGTTGTTTCTCTCACCAGCTCTCACCTCCTCCTCTTCTCTGGCTGGAATTAAAACTGCACCACCACCTTTGTTTTGATTGTTTCTCAAATATGCTATCACAGAGGCATGACCATAATTTCTAACTGGCCCAGCCTTGGCCAGTGGCATGTCCATCAGGAATTGGTTCTGCCAGACATGGTGCAAGTTTCTAGCAGCTTCTCACAGAAGCCACCTCTGTGGCCCCCACCCCACCACTACCAAAAACCAGGCCATGCAAAACCAACACACAGTCTCACATCAGTCCCTAGAGAGCTGATGGAAATGGTTCATCCTCAAGGTCATCATGGGATGACAAGGTTTGCAGGATTAGTCAGTATGGATTCATCAAAGGAAAATCATGCTTAGGCAATCTGATTATACAATAAAACAACTATCTATCTCCTGGATAGGTAAGGAGAGAGCATTGAATATTGTCTACGTGGATTTCAGAAAGATTTTTGACACTGTGTCCTGTGACATCCTCATAGATTAATTCAGGGAGTGCAACCTGGATGAGTGGACAGTGAGGTGTACTGAGAACTGGCTGAAGAGCAGAACTCAGAAAGTTGTGATCAGTGGCAGAGAGTCAAGTTGCAGGCCTGTAACTCGCAGTGTTCCCCAGTGGTCAGTACTGGCTCTAATATTGTTTTAACTTATTCATCAATGACTTGGATGAAGGGACAGATACCTCCTCAGCAAGTTCACTAATGACCCAAAGCTGGGAGGAGTGGCCAACATCCTAGAGCATTGTGTAGCCCTTCAAAAGGATCTCGACAGGCGAGAGGGATGGGCAGAGAGGAACCTTCTGAAATTCTTTAAAGGCAAGTATGGAGACCTGCACTTGGGGAAGAAGAACCTCATGCACCAGTATAGGCTGACCTGCTGGAAAGCAGATCTTCAGACAAGGTTCTTGAGCTGCTGGTAGGCAACAAGCTATCGTGAGACAGCATTATGCCCTTGGGGGCACAACAAGGCCAATGACATGATATACTAGGAAGAGTGTGACCAGGAGGTCATGAGAGGTGATCCTGCTCCTCTACTCAGCCCTCGTGAGGCCTCACCTGGAATTTTGTGTCCAGTACTGGGCTCCTCAGTATAAGAGAGGAAAGGAGCTCCTGGAGCAAGTCCAGCAGAGGGCTACAAAGATCACAGGGGACTGGACTATCTCACGAGGATAAGCTGAGAGAGTTGGGCCTGTTGTGCCTCAAGAAGAGATGACAAATTGTATTTATTATTATTTATTTTGTCAATAAGTATCCAAAGATAGAGGGTCAGGAAAATGAAGACTGGCAACTTAATAGTTGGCCACTTACTAGTACCAACCAATAGGAAAAAGAGGCATTAGGCAGAAACTGCACAGGATGTTTCACAGGAACATGAGAAAGAACTTCTTTACTGTGCAGGTGACTGAGAATTGAAACAGACTGCCCAGAGAGGTTGTGGAGTCTCTCTCTCTGGAGATATTACAGAACTGTCTGGATGCAATCCCATGCAATGTGCTCTAGGATGACTGCTTGAGCTCGGAGCTCGGACTGGATGACCCATCTGGGGCCCCTTTGATAACTAGACACAGACTGACTCATTTTAGTCTTTCATTCGAATGATGAAAACAATGCGCAAGAACATTAGACAGATGGACAAGCACCAAGATTGCCTAAGAAACATCATCCATAATTTTCTGAAGGAATAAAGTAACTGTCGTTAGGGCATAGGGGGATCAAAATTATGCTTTTTAGTGAAGGTTAGCTCCTTCCTGAGCTAAGGGCAACTGAGGATAGTATAGTTTACACAGTCCTTTGAACCACATATACTGAGTCTTTCCATGGAGCAGCAGCAAATGAACTTGCCAGACTCAAAAGTGATATCACTGAAAAACATATGATTGTGTCTGTGGTATCAACCTCTCTAAGAATCTCTCAAATATTGTGGCTGAATCCAGGTTTTCTTCTAGAAAGAGGACAACCTCATGCACTGGCAAATACAGGAAAGTATCAAAAAATTTGTGAGCAAGATCCACTACAGGGATCAAAAGTTCCTAGGCTTTCCTTCTCAAAGTCTGAATGTTTAAACATCATCTTTGACAATACTTTATTAATGGAGATCCAAAAATTGATGATAATCCATTGATGCATTAAATCCTAGCACTGCTTGAATCCTTAAGCAAGGTTTGGCTTCAAAGTGATCCTGAACTCCTAGTCGCCTAAAAATTTTGTTCTTTTTACAATAAATTGTGCACTGTATTGGAGCTCAAATAGATCTAGTGTCAACTCATAACTATGAGTATTAAAAATGTTTAGTAACATCAAACTCCCCCCAAACAAAACCAATTCTTAGAATCCATAGAGAATATATGAATACTGACCTTATTCACAGCTTCCACAAGCAGTCTCATTTCCTTCTCAATGTCACTGACAAATTTTATATCCCTCCTGCAAGAACAGCATTCTAGGTTAACAAGGCAAGAGGGTGTACAACGATAAAATATCTTCATATTTTGTAATATATTATACAACAAGAACAAAATTAATGAACTGACTGAAGCAGAAGTTTCATTCACATTAAAAGACTTAGTGTGTCATCACTATTACAAAAATAATTATTTCCTCTTCAACAACTGGAACAGAGAATAAAAATCTATGACATGGTTCTACTGTCTGACGATACAATTCTACATTTTCAAATGAATAATGTAGATTTTCAAGTTGCCATTTTGGTGTTTTTAAATTACTTGTCAATAATTTACTCAATTACAACTACAATATATGATGAGACAAAAAAATGGGGATAGGATAAACAACGTAGAGTTCTTTTCCAAGACAAAGTTCACTGATTTTGGTCTTCAGCCCACCTAGCATAACAAATTATTAAGAATGCAAGAAGCAGCATAAAGCGACTTGCAAGCAAAGAAACCTTTCTAGATGTGAAATACTAAGGATTTATTTGAAGTATTTTTTTGTAACTAGCTTCATCACAGTATTTCAAGTCTGTCACTTTAGGGTGAATTTTGTGCTCTGTTCTTAAATAAGCAGGTTTTAAGTGTTTTAGAATAACTTTAAAAGTAAGGTTGCTATTTGTTAGGCCACCATCCCCATGGGGAAAAAAGGCTACCCAAAGAGCTCATATCTCAAAGCTGGTTAGTAGTAAATAATTCTTCAAAAACCAGGCAGTATTCCATATCAACACAGTAACACTTTGTGAATGATGTCAGAATTTAACCAGCCAAGAAGTGCCTACCAAAACTATCTTTGGTAGATGACCAACCAAAGTTCTGGATGCTGAAGTGAATGTATCATCAAAAGACCATACAAATGGTCTCAAACAAATGTGCAAAATTACAACATTGAATAGCTCAGCTACCAACATCATTTTATCAGATACCATGGACTTAGCCCATTACTGGTAAACAAACCTTCAAGGTTTATCAAGAGTACACAGACACTACATGAGAATCCCTTGGTCTTCAGTAGACAGAAGTGTAACACTGGGAAAATTGGAAAAAGGACCTGAACTGGGTAGAGCTAAAAAGAAAGGGACCTCCAGACACCTACAGTATGAAATACAGAGTCAGCTCATGTGGTTTTGGAAAAAGTATTACAGCAATAATTTCTAGTTCAAAACCCCAACCCCCCAAAAAAAACCCAACCAACCCACTGATACCTTCAGGATTCAGAGGGTTAGAAAGCACATACTACACCAAATGCCAACTATGAAACCCCAAATTTCAAGGTGAAATGATCATGACAAGTAAAAAAAAGTATCAACAATCTAATCAGAGGGTCCACAAGCATCTGATATATAATATTTTAAAGCATACTAAGGAACCAGCTAACACACTGGGGAATATGTTAAGAAAAAAAAGCCCTTCAGGAGCATATAAAAACAGAGATTTCCATAGTCCACACAGTGGGGTCTTGCACAACCAGTGACAAAGTAAGAAAATTGTCTTCTGTGTAGCTTCAGGTGGCTAGATTCTCCAGATGTTCTCTCTTTCTGCAGCAGCTGTAATTCATCAAATAGCAGCCTCAACATCATCAGTGTCCAGCTGGACATTGATACCTGTGCTGGTCTATCCTCCAACTTCATGTCAACAGATCAGCCTGAGCATTTGCTTACACTCCCTGTGTGTATTTCTGGAGCATCTTAGAAAGGTCAGTGCTGAGATGTCCAGCCAATGGGTCTGTATCCTCTGAAATGTGCTCAGTTGCTAGTCATCTCCATGCTACAAGATGTTTCCCCTTGGCAGCAGAGTATTTCCTCATGTAAAGCTGTATGGTGGAGAGACTTCTTTTGATTCCTTATCAGATCCTGACAAACGTCAGCAAGATGAGCATGCAGCAGCATTACCATGCTCTTCCTGGTGCCCCCTTCTCCTGCCACTGTCCTACAAAGCAGATATATTATCTTGGCATGCTTACATTCACTTATCTTCTTCCTATTACCTAGAATTGTACTGCATTTGGGAGCTTTAGGGTTCTGTAATTAAAGATTACACCTCAAAATCAGGAGTTCTTACAGTCTTCCCAAGTTTTCTTCATTTTTAGGTATACATTTCTTTCAGCTCTTGACAATGCATCAGGTACACAGATCAATTAATTGCCTAAAGAAGATAACATGGCATTCTAGTAATGACTTTGATAGCTGCTATCTTCTTGAGCCAGTGACTGAATGCACAGGGAGGCAGCTGTCATGTTTCTTAATCATTCTAAGATCCTGTATGTAACTTACACTCTGCAGAAAGCCAGAAGCCCTGAACTCCTGCATTACTGGAATGATGTGCTCAAGCAAGAACCAATTAATCAGAAATTATTACAATGGTTAGTCAGAAATTATTCAGAATACTGCGCCATCTGAAAAACATACTGTAACAGAAACAGTTTCTGGATCCTGCCATCTTGATGAAAAAAAGCCTGATCTTGTGCTAGACTCTTGAGACAAAAGATCATCAGGAGCAGTCAAGGAAGCAAATTCATAAAGCTATAGATTCACAAACTGCAGATTGTTGGTCTTGTAAAGAGAGCTATGTTACTATAAGGAGAAACTCATTTATCTTTAAAACTAGATAAATGAAATCAAATAATTCAATGTACAAAGTAACTTGAAGACTAACAAGAACTTTTGTTTTAGCTATGGATCAGTAATAGCCCTGGTGTATTAATTTATTGTAAATTACCAGTGTAAAGTGGCTACAAAGGAAACACTAGTAAAATCACTAAGAATGAACAGAGGAGGAGTGTGGAAGCATTAAGGCTACTTTTTAAGGTGTCTGTTCAACCATCTGCAGTACAGTCCATGACCCTGGTCAGTTCTGTACATGAAAGATGAACACTGCACTATGGATAGTGGCTGGCAGAAAGATGAGATAGAATTGTACTCCAAAAAACCACAGTAGACTACACACACGATGCAAAATTTTCACTTTCTTACTGGACTGAAAGTGTGTGCTGTGTTTTCTGAAAAAGATGAAGCAAAACATATTCTACACACAATTAAGAGAATAGTCCTTATGAAACAGCACTTTTTAAGTGCAAATACTAATAAAACAGTAGCACCACAATGAAAACATTCAGCTCCTATTTTGCAGTAGGCTCATCAGTTGGAAGTAAAGAAGACATAACTTACTCAAATTCCGAATCGTCGCTTATGTAAAATTTTCACTTATCTCAACTTATCAGCAAATCAAATAAAGGATTTTCAAGTAGCAAACATCCTTACAAAAACATGGAATTTATGCACCATTAGAATACTGGAGCAAGAACAAAACACACTAAACTGTTCTAAAAAACTTAGACCTGGTAAAAACTAATGTCATGTCTACAAACACATACAAGAGTAAAACCTCTAAGATGACACATCATCTAAACATCTTTTAAAACATGTGTCTGGTCCCTCCCTGTCATTCCAGATTGCAAAGTATTTATTAGTGTGATGTTTTTGTTATTACCTTGATTTCACTTTGCCTCATTTTAGGATGTTTCAGTCTAGCAACCCTCTGTGCAGTCACATTGGCATAGGCTTTGCTCTGCATCCAATGTTTTATTAATGCCATTTCTTTATTTTTAAAATAAAAGCAGCAAGGCAAAAAAATAAATGAGACTGGCAGAAAGAACAGCAGGCTATGAGAGCATATTTCATTATTTAGCCATCACTTTTGTCTTTGTTTTGAAATGTCTAAAAGGAGCACTGAGGTGGAAGTTGGTTCTGCGTAATAGCAGTAGAAATCTGAGAACTACAGGTAGTGGTTCATAGTGAGAATGGTGTAAAATGATGTTGCCATTCTAAATCTGGTCCAATTACAGAAAAAAGCAACCTGTCAGGTACGTTTTACTTTTCAGATTCTCATTTGGGAGGTCTTGAGAAGTGCACATCAATTCCTTTGCCTCAACTACCATCTACTGCCAAGACAGCTATTTTTAGAAGAGTAAATAGAACTGTTCTGCATTTTCCATCTTGCTCTCAACACTGTTGACTTATGACACCTGCCATCATTAAAACACATACCTTGCATCTTCTTTTAAAAGGTCACTGTACTTTGGTCCAGAAGAACGGATATTAAAAGGATCAGAATTATCATCTATTTCAAGAGCTTCAGCAAGGCGCCTAAATTTGAGTGTAGGAGGAAAAAAATCCAAAATATAACAGAAACATAAGCAAACAAAAAAAACCCCTGATATAAATCCCCCCAATCTACCACATATATCATCGAAGAATAAAGTTACAGGTTACTAATACAAATTAATAGCTTGCAAAAGATATGGTCTGTACATTTGAAACTACTCATTTAGAACTAGAATATTCTAGCAAGATTTCTGATCACTCAATACAGATCTTTGTAACAGGAACCATCTCCACATTTATCTTTTCTCTGGATCATGCAAAAAGAGATTTCTTCTTCCCATAGCATTAACTTTCGAAACCTAGACTACTTCCGTTTAAAAAAAAAAAGTAAGCAAGTTAATTTCCCACCTGTTCCTCTGAAGAGCTAAGCATTCTTCGTCACACTGCAACCTGAATTATGAAAGAAAAAGACCATTAGAATTATTACTGCTACTTGTACTTCTCAAGCTGTAGCTCATTGGTGTCATATTATCACAGTCTAAAGAGGTAACAAGAGAGTGTGAGAATATTTTATTGTATTAGAACAGATAGAGCTAAAAATAAACAAACAAGCAAGAATCAAAGATCTTTGAACACCCAATTCCTTCTCTACATCTTGAACAGGAGCAGCAATTACCAAGGTCGTATAGGAACTGAGGAAAAAAGCTTCTGAACTAGACGTTATATTGGTCAATTTTATCATTTGAGAGAAGAATTAAGTTGATAGGAGCATTGAGGGGATGCTAAGGACTGGAAATCAGCAATGGAAGATGTCACTCCTATGAATCAGAAAAAATTATCAGTCAGGACAAAGAGGAAGTTAGACGTGTATGAAGGATTATGATGAACCATAAACATCAGTATTTCAACTGAACCCCTAATTTCTACTGTCAGCAGTTATGAATTTCAGTTTTCTGTCTCATCTTTGAAAGGTATTCCATAATTTTATTTTGAGGGATTAAAATGGTGGAGCAGAATCAGGAGTTCCCCCAAATTTCAGTGGCAGTTACAAACTTCTTTCCTCAGACTGCCTAAGTTAATTAATTTTCTTGATAATAGTTCCTTATATTAAAAAAAAAAACCACCAAAACAGAACCATGACAAAAACAGGAAACAAAAACCAAAACCGAACTACAGGGGAAACTGGTTCAAACTGGTTTATTTAGTGGCATGTATTATGTTTGGAGACAAATAGTTCCAGGACCCAGAACTTCCAATGGCTTTCTTGAAGGAAACAGAAGAAAGCTAACATACTTGCACTCTTAAGATCACCCAGTACTGTTTAAAGTCATTTGCCTGAAGAACTATTTTCTCCTCCACTAAAAGAGGAATGTAGCCAATTTAGAGAGCTACTCTAGGTCTGACCAAACTTGTCAAGAAAAATCCCAAGCTTTAATAAGAAATCTAAGCTAACTATAAAATGTCTACAAACAGGATAGGAGAGTGAAACAAAATCCCTGCAGTTTGCAGAAAATATTCTGTTATTGTATATGAATGAAGCAGATTTGTAAATTACCTTGAAAATACTGGAGTTTGACAATGAACTAGAAATTTTAGACTAAATACTTCCAAGTACCACCATTTCTTTTCCCCCTGCCCCAGAATTCGGTAGACAAAGAGAGAGAAGGGAGAGTACTTCCTCTGACAGTCCTTGAATAAAGGCTACCTATCAGTTTAGATATCATATTAGGAAAAACTTGTACAAAGAAAAGTCATCTCCGGTAATTTCAACTGTTCAAGGAAAGGGCAGTGTCTGTCCACACAGAAAGATATGTGTTAGTGACTACAAAACCATAGCCAAAGTTCTTAGTTATGCTGGCACTAGCTTTTGATACAGGAAGTAATGAAGCAACTATATGCAAAATGTCATTATTTTGACTTGACACAATACAAAGGAACACTGGATTTTAACATGCATAATAGACTGCCCCTGAAATCATCAAATTCGATATAAAAAAAGAAGACATAGTAACAGAAATTAACTAAAACCAGAGATTAGGGACTTCAAATGCAAAGACTTCAGTAAGTCAAGTTTCTAACAGAAGGATGTTGGAGAAAGTTGACAACTTGATAAAGAAATGACACCAAAAATAAAAGGACAAGCTATTTGAATCCTGAGGAACATCAGGAAAACTTATGTCACAAAATCAAAATCAGGTTTGTGGTGCCAGCCAGGATGACAACACCAAAGCACCAATCAAACTGAAATACAAACGTGAAAAATTCAAAAAAGGGTAATACAAAATAATGTAAATAGTAAGATGATGACCAGGAGAAAATATAGCCTATCAATAATCCAGAGAGGAACACTGGATTACTGAAACATAAGATAAAGTCTATAGACCTGTCTAGAAATATGAAAAAAAAAAATCCAGAGGAAGTCCAATGAGTTGGCTGAGTAGAATAAAACTCTGAAATCACAGCTGTATTGTTCCACACTTAATTATAACAACCAACCATACAATGACAGAGAACTCATTCTATGTGGAAGCAAAACCATGAACCACCATGGAACTGCCAAATACTCCTTTAGCAGTATTGCTGAAGTAGAGTCAGGCTGCATAGGAAGACTGTAAGTCTTCCTATTACAGCTGGCATTTTTATCACCATATTTATGTCTTTTGCATGTCACCTATGCTTCAGGTACACACAAAGGCTTCAAATACGTTACTATGTGCATCTCCTTACCTGGCCTGCTTCATTTCTTTTTTCGTAATAAGCCTACTGATTTCCACTGAATCCCCAAGCTGTAGATCTGTTAGCTTAGTTGCTATAGATATAGCAGCTATTCTGAAAAAGAGAGTGGTAGATTTCATTTGAGGCAACACAAACTTCTGAAAAGTTTATGTATACAAGGGTGCAGATTTAACCTCTATGTGGAAGAAGTAAGACAGACTGATCATTTTCCCATTAGATTACAGAATGGAATTCTAGTTGTACATCACCAAGTTTCAGAAGTCTAATCTACTTATGTAAATCAAGAGTTTACTCTCATCTCCCTCAACTAGGAGTAACACTAACAAATGGACATGCCTCTTATGCAAGTTGAAATTGCATAAGGCATTTACTCTATATCCTCACTTGTTAATTATACAAACTGCAGCTGACCATATAGCTTTAACTATCATTTTATCTGATTCTTCGTTAATTGCATGCAACTAAAATATGTAAAGTGCATTTATAAAGTACTCAGAAATTTGCTTGGAAAATATGGTTAACATAATCCACAAGGAAAGGACAAAATGTCTACTGAGATCATTACTGTTTTCTTTATTAAAATTCCCTTCAACAACAAGTCTCCCCAGTCTCCTTTGCTTGGTAAAATTTGTATAGCAAAAATATATAGGAATTTTTAATGGAAATATCCTACATAATTTTCAAACAAAATCCTTAAAATGAAACACTGTATCCTTTGGAACTATATTTTCTGTTACATTCAGATAAAATGATATGTTTGTTTCTACATGTTTGTGGGCTTGACATTTCTGAGTCTGAATTTTAGCTTGCTAACTATTGCTAGCTCCTTTCCCAAGGGAAAGTATTGACAATTGATAGAGAGATGGAAGACTGATGTGGTGATCAGAATTCGATTTTACTCAGATTTTCTAAAAGCTTATATACCATTTCAGGAAGGCTAATAATTTTCCACTACAAAATCAGGTTAAAAATCATACAGACAACTCATACATTTTACATCTTTTGCTTGCAGAAGTTTGATTGAATCTCTTCTCTTCCCATAAGCAGGTTTAATCCCATCTTCTGTAATCTTCAAAGCTCTGTTTGTTCCTGCCATGGCATCTTGGTTATCAAACCAGCTATGCTAATTAGGTCTGCTTTACTCTCTATCCTGTGTATTCCCACAGGAAAGCTGTCAACGGTTTTCTCTTTTTCAAAACATCTCTCTCTGTTTCTCAAAACGGGTTAAGTAAACAGTGTTTCCTTTC